>VYXH01003222.1:33777-91491 GCA_013397275.1 Burhinus bistriatus | reverse complement strand
CCCCCCACCCCCCGCTGTCTTCTTCCCTTCCTCAGCTTGTTTTATTTATTTCTTTATTTCTTTTGCAGTGATGTCAGGGAGGGGAGCGATGGCTGGGGTTGGGGGTTGGATTCGAGCAAAGGAGGTTGCTGGCGGCCGAGTGATTAACGTGCAGTTGCTGGGAATTATGTCATCTGCCTCGGTGCTGGGTGGCCCTCTCCCAGCAGCGGCGGGGAGGGAGGGAAGGAGGGAGGATGCTGGGGGGGGATGTCACGCCACGGGGCTCCCCACTTGGGACTTCACCCAAGGAGGTACTGACGCCTCCCTGGCTTTGCGAGGATGAGGGCATCATATGTTCCCCACCCGTTGCAAGCCCCAAGCCATGGGTGCACGCTGGCAGGGCTGTGGGTGCAAACCCACCCCACTGCCCTCTGCTCCCCGGGGTGCCCAGGCCCACGGCCTCCATCCCCACGCAGGAGAGGAGCAAGTTGCCGCTCTTCCCAGTGGCTCAACCTGCTCACTGGCCCAGCAGCCAGGTCTGGAGCATCAAGGAAAGGTGTCATGATGAAGGAAGGATGAAGGCAGGCACCCCCTCTGCCAGCTCCCCAGGAGAGAGCAGGGCTGGGGCTGCTGCACTGCAGCAGAAAGCCCCATCCAGGGATGTGGGTGTGCCCGGAGGGGAGGGCAGAGACCCCCTCTGCCACCCCCATCCACTCCTCAGAGTCAAGGCAAGAGCCTGTGGACCTGTGGCTGAAAGCGGCCCCCAGGCTGGCCGGTCCCTCTGCTCTGGAGAAGACTGTCGGGCTGCTGGATGCTCCACAGCCTCCTGAGCATCCCCCTGAGCACCCCCTGCCTCTTCCTCGTGCACATGGGGAGTTGGGGAAGGAGGGCAAGGCCTGCCAGCTGAGCCAGGCATGGGTCCCCGCTGCACATCGACACCCTCTTCCCTCTGCTCCGCACCCTGTGCAGCTCCATGCAGCTCCGTGCAGCCCCGTGCACCTCAGCAGAGGGTCGGGCAGGGACAGGAGCAGGCAGATGCAAGCAGGAGGGCTGCAGGGAGATGTGGAGTGGAGGCAGGAGGGGTGGGCAGATGGTGTAGTGGGGCTGTGCTGGCATTTTCTGCCCCATGTCGCAGGACACAGGATGGGTGATGCCAACAGCTTCTTTAATTCAAGCTGGGAGTCAGCAAGTGTAATTGAAGCCAGGGGATGCCACTTTCCCCGCAGGATAACCTTTGGCAACCCCCTCAGCATTTCCGTGCTCTGCTTTCAACACCCTCCAGCACGTCCTTTACCCGCAAACCCGCTCGGGCAGTGGATTGTGCCAGCAGCTGAGCCCTTGAGGGAGGTGCTGGCATTAAAAGAGGGTGTAGGATCTCAAAGCACCCCCAGTCTCGAGCAGCCAGGGGTGGGAGGCTCCTCCATCACGTGCGGTTCATTCGCCCGTCCCCGCTCCACACAGGGAACCGTGCCGTTTGTTTATGTGTGGCCCTGGTTCGAGCGGCGATCTGCTGTGGCTATATATAGCATGCGATGCTGTCATCCGAGTTCAGCCTGGCTGGGGAATTTATTTTCTGCTAAGGTTGGGAGGCGAATTGGTCTGAAAACCGGCATGGAAATGCCAGAGTGGTGTGATTCCCCGTCTGCGGTGTCTGGGCTCCCGCAAGGGAATCAGGCACATTGTCCCGAGCTTTGGCCTCGCGATGAGAACGAGGCAGAGGAGGAATGTGCGGAGGGACTGAAATTTACCCCGTTTGGCTCCTTGCTGCAGGGGTGGGCATTTAAAAAGCAGTGTAGTGGCATGCGTGGCCGCATGGGCTCCATACAGGGGCGAGCTTTCCTCCTCCCTGAACTCTTCTTTGCTGGGTCACCGGGCTGAAGTCCTAAGGGACCAACCCCCAGCCCCCAGATCCAAAAGGAGGAAGTATAAAAGCATCCGAAAGTCCAACATCTGGTTGCAGGAGCCTAGATACTTGGGAGACAGCAGCAGCTTGTCCTACCAGACATGGGACTGACAGAGCCCCAGCTTCCACGGGGGCTGCAGCATCAGCCCTGGGCACCTGCTGCAGCATCCATCACAGGGGCATCACCATGTCATGGTGCATGATGAGGGCATCTCTTGATCACGCATCCCTCCCCAGAGGAGGAAAGATGGTCCTCTGCCTTGCAAGAAAATGCAGATGGGGAGGGTGATTTCCAAATGCACTGTGAAAATCACATTGCATCAGCAGTCAGAGGCACTCGCTGCATGATAACTCAGTGTGGAGAAGGAATCTGGATAAACTGGGCTGCAAAAAGTTTCTGAAGGGAGTCATGTCCCGATGGGGAAACTTAAGAGTTAATAGAGTGTTGCTAGAGCTGTTGTAGGGCTTAAAATCTGCTTTCTCATGAAGGGGAACTGAGCACACTAAGGAAAGCCCAGCCATGCCCGGGGCTGTCAGAGAAATCCAGCAAACAAAGGGTGAAATGAGGAGATTTCTTGTTTCCCTTTGCTGAGGATCTTTCCCCATTAGTCATTCTTGTCACAGGAGCTGGCAAACACAGTTATTATTTGTGGGATCTGAAAGTGAAATGGAAGCACGTGTCCAGGAGCCCAGACATCCTTGCCCTGCAGGCCAGGGGGAGCAGGCAGGCCCCCCCCCCAGATCTTCCAGCTCACCCATATTTCTCCTTCATGGGTAAAGCCCTTATACCCCATGCTAGGTCGCTGGATTCCTCCTTTGGTTGTGCTTTCCACAGCCTGGGAGTCCTTTTCATGCAGGATATGGTGGCATCAGGAGCCACAGGTAGGCTGTGATGCTCCATCTTGGAGGTGGTGGTGGTCCGAGCAATAAGCCAGGTGGTTCCTGACAGGAAGCAACATGCACTGGAAACTCAGCTCTTCTATCGCCCCAGAGCCCCAGGCACCATTTTTTGGAAGCCAGGGGCTGGACTTTTGCCTTTTCACGCTCTTCCTGAGGGAGTCCATCTTTGTGGGGTGGTGGGTGAGAAGGACGTCTCTTCTGAGACCCTCACAGTGGTGGTCCTAGAACAGGAGGGGACCAGGCAGGGAGAGCCCAGCCAGGAGGAGGTTCACCTGGGAGGTGAGAAGGTCCATGTAGCTCCTTAAACAGCAAGGAAAGCAAACACAAGTGTTAAAGCAGCTATCAGGAAAGAGGGAGATGGCTTATGCCTTATAATCCAGGATTGGCTGGAGCCAAGAGGTCTCCTGGCAGAGGGACCTGAAAGTCCCCTTGACCTGGTGGAAGAACCGCAGAGGCTTCTGCTTCATCTCAGCAGAGCTACTGCAAGGCTTCAAATCAGGCTCCCACTGATCTTAGCTGAGTTTCCCTCCTGCAAAACTGTTTTTGCTATGAGTATGTGGATCCTGCTCGTTTTATCTGGCTCTTGAGTCAGAAGGACGAGTTTTGTCTGAGCCTTGCTGGAGTTCACACAAAGGTGAGACCTGATGGCCCCATCTCTGGCTTCCACCTCCTCCCCGTTGACTGCTGTGATGGCTGGCACCTTCTTTCTTACGTGCATGCATTGAGTTTTGGAGTGGCCACAGGGGCTGGTAAATGTTTTGGGTTTTCCTTTGGATGAAAGTAGGAGGGGTTGTGGGATAACATGACTCCAACAGCTGGAGCCTCACTGGAGCACGTACATCATGGGCAGCTCTTATGCACAGAAGGATCCAGGATGGCTACACCTGCAGCATCCTGGGCTATCTCAGACGTCGGAGAAACTCTCTCCATCTCCAGCAGCTGGTAGTTACGGGATTTATTCAATAATCTGAGCTTTCACTTTTGCCCCACGATTTTTTTCCTGGTTGCTTTCTGAGCCCCTGCATGCCATTTAGCATCCTCTGGCATCCTCCCTGCTCCCACCGCCCACCCAACAGCCACCTCCAGCCTTTTGGTCCTCAACTGGTCCCAGTGGGTGCTGCTGAAGTCCAAACTGCAGCATTTATCAATGTAAAATGAACTCACATGCTTCATCCTCACACCAGTATGAAGACAAGCAACCCTCCCTTTCTTTCAGGGCCAAATCCTGACCATGGCCCAGCAAGATGTTCCAGGTTTAGACAGATGTAACAGAGCTCGTTCTCTTTGTAGGAAGCTCAGAAGAAAGATGATCATATTATTAACACATGTCGCTCTTCACACAACCAACCTCACAAATATTTATCAGCTGGAGAAATACACGGACTCAGAAGTTGCCAAGTAACATAACAAGAGGCACTTTTTAATAAATATATGTGCGTCTGCGGGTGACGAATTAACCAAATCCCTTGGTATGTGGCCCAAAGACATGTTTTCTTCTGGAAGCCCAGCACCAGTAACAATAATAATGATCTGAGCCAGGAAAAAAAACTGGGATAAGCAATTTCTGACCATGTGTCCAGCACCTAGTGAATCCTGGGGGAAACTAGTTCCCTGCTGGGAAGCTCTGCAAATGGAGCAATGCCTGCTGGATCCATGTCTGCCAGGGACCAGTCAGGAAGGAGGATGGGATGGGGGTGTTTGTTTTGCAGGGGAGGTGAGAGCAAGCCCAGTGCACTTGGTTGCGTTTAATCCTGCATTAATGCACCTCTCCTGTATACCTATAGGACCAGTCTTCCCTAAAGGCTCAGGTTTTCAAGATACCTTGTAGGCCCTGTATCGCTCAGTGGTTCTCCATGTTTCCTTCCCTCCAGCCCCAAGGCCAAGCAGCAGGGCAGATTGGACATCTTCCTTTCCAAAACAGGTGGCTATGTCCCATAAATCCAGTAGGAATATGGCTTGCCCCAGCCTCCCCAGGCATGGTCTGCACTCTTCAGGTGTCCACGATTTTCCTGCTTTCCTGTTAGTAAATCCTGCTAAATCCTTGCTGTGAGGCCAGTTTGCAAGTTTTGGGGGGTTATTAGGGGAGTGAGTGCTGTCAGAGGAGACAAGATGGGTTTGCAGATGAATGGAGATTTCTCACCCAGTTCCTCCTTCCATGGGAAAGCTGTGGCTTGTGGAGTTGGGATTTGGTGGGGATGTTCCATGCAAATCCACCATCTCCTCCCCACCATCACCAGAGAGGATGGCCTCAGGGTTTTGCAAGAGGGTTGTCATTTTGGGGCCGTTCTGGTGTTCTTGCCTGAACAGAGACAACCTGGGCATGAAACTGGTAGGCAAAGTCAACTGGGTGAGCATCCTCAGCTGCGTGTTTTTGGGAAAGGCTGACACTGCCCACTCTCGGCAGGCCCAGGGTAAGGGGGGCAAGAGGAGACAGACTGGCCAAAGTGATGGTGGCACATGTTACCCAGAGAGGTTGTAGATGCCCCATCTCTGGAAACATTCAAGGATGGGAGCTCCCCCCAAGCTCACGGCCATCACAGTGCCCTGCAGACACACACTGGAGATGATGCGCAAGGGGAGGTCAGAGCTTTTATTAGCCCATCTGCTGGAGCTGGAAAAAACAGAGCAGTTTTCAGGCACAGGAGCTCATCTCCTTGTCCCTGCTTTCTAATTATATCATTTGATCTAGTACAAGCTCGTTCCACTCCCCATGGACCATGCCTTCATTACATCCCCAGCTCTGCCCTTCACAAGCGCTTGCAGTAACAGCCAAGCCATCCCACCTGAGATGTTTGGGATGGGAGGACTGGCCATCCCACCTCAGGCATTTCCCTGCAGAGGGGTCTTCTGCCTCCATCAATGCAAGGAATTGCAAGGGGGTAGGGAGAGGGAAGAAGGGACAGGGGACAAAGGACAGGAACATATTGGTATTTATTTTGGCCAGACCATGAACCTTGCCCTGCTGTTGTCCACCCAGGGTGATTGCTCCTAGAAGAAGGGTGGAAAGCCAGAAAGGGCTGTCTCTGTAATAGGGGGCACATGGGCTGGCTCCTCAGGGTGGCTCAGAGAGGTCAGGACAGAAACGAGAGGATGAAAATATCCCAAAAGCTGTCCAGTATGCTAGGCTAAGATGGAGATAGCTGCACCCCTATGCCCCCTGCACTGCACAGAGCAGCTCCTCAGCTCCTGCAGCTCTTCTCCCCCAAGCACCGTGGTCCCACGCTGCCTGCCCAGGGCAGGGGGGCTCTAGGAAAGACCAGGACCTGTTCCTGGCTCAAATTTCTCCCTCCTCAAATAACTACATTTCTAAAAAGGCCTCTAGGAGAAGCCACAACCCCATCCAGTTTCAGCTCAGCAAGGGCATAAATACCCGTCTTGAGGAGCAAGCTGAATATAGTCCATAAAGCATGGCTCTCGTGCCAGTCTCAGCGAGACCCTAATGTTCTCCACGGCTTCCAGCTCCTCCTGTAATGCAAATAATAAATCACCGCTGCTGAGCTGGTCCCTGGCCAGCCATTGTGCCGCAGGAGTTCGCTCTCCTCCTCCCTCCGATCTGTGGGCTGCTGTGCTCTTCCTCCTGGCTGCTGCACTCTTCCTCCCTCCCAGCGGTTTTCCGAGCTGGGATGCAGTTGCGGTTGCATTTGCAAACCCCAGGAGTTGATCTTTTTAGGGATCATGATGTCCCAAACAGCCAGGACTGGGTTTAGTGGTGTTGAGTCCCGAGTGGAAAGTTTTTGTTTTGTGCTCTGCTATCGGCATATCATGTGGCCCCTGGCGTGCTCCTTAACCTTGCAGATCTGCGTTTCCCTCTGCTAGGCTGTATTGCAGCCCCACCAAGCCCAGGGCAACAATGGTAGGGGATTACACTAAGTGGGAACTAAATGGGGGACTATGGTGAGATATTTTAAAACCCAGTCTTGTGGTTAAAGCAGTGAATGTGCGACCTGCACACATCTGGGGCAGGTAATCCCCTGCAGGCAATGACCAGTCTGTTTTCCAGCAGAGTCTGAACAAAGTCATCTCACCCATGATCTGCATCTCAGGAGGGCTGTGCGACACCATGGGGACCAGCCAAATCAACCCACGGCCTGTTGACATTCCTCAGTGCCAGCCAAGGGCTTTGTCTTCCCCTCCATGCTCTCAAGGACCCAAATTAGCTTTAAATAATAATACTACTACTACAAAAAAAAAACCCAATCCCTGGGCAAACAATCCAGCCCAGGCGCCTGTCGGGACAGCAAACACTCCTGAGGGGCACCAGGTGTGGTGCATTCCTGATAGCTGGAAAAGAAAGGAGGGATTATTTCCCTCTCCCTGGAAGGTGCTGGGTGAGCAGTACCGGCCATCACAGCTGGCAGCAGAGGACCCACCCTTGCACCAAGCAGGACTGGGTTGTGCCATAGGAGGTGGGTATGTGCCTTTGGGAAGAGGTTCCTCAGCCAAGGCATGAGCAAACTCTCAAGCTCCAGAGGTGATTAATGGTGGTATTTCTTGATTAAATATGTTTCTTCCCGTCAGGGGTGTGGGGTTTCAGGTGATAAAAGGCATCTGTTTATTTTAAAAACAAGTCCTGCAAGTCACTCAAGCTACCCCTGAGCAGCGTCCCCATGCCGTGAATGCCCGTGTAGCCTGCACAGCTATCTCAGCATTGGGTTGTGCATGCATCCACCACCCAGAGGTTATTCCTCCAGGATGGAAAACTTAATTGTTCCTTCTTTAATGAACTTCACCATCAATCTCTTGATATCTTTTCCCTTCCTCCTTAGCTCTCAAAGAAGCAGAAGGCTTTACCTCTGCTGGTTCCCATCATGTGAATGAGCAGAGAAGTTGAGGATGGTTAGGGCAGCCCAGTGGTTATAGCACCAGCCTCAGCTTTGGCCAGGACAGGATGTGGGTGAAATTCTTTTGCTTCAGTTCTCCACCCATGACACGGGGGTGAAAAGCAATTTTTCACCCCTCCAGGCCTTTAGAGATAGGCAGAGATTTGGGCTGCCGGATAACGTTTTGCTGGGCCAGCTGCCTTGATAAAACCAGGGCAGCTGCCAGCTCCAGAGCCAGGCAGCAAAACTCCCCGCCTGAAAGTCCAGTGCAAGATGACTGCAGGCATCCCTTTCCTCCGAGGGAGAGCACGCAGGAGATAACACCAGCCCCCCCTCCGCGCATGCCAGCGGGGGCCGTGTCTCTGTTTCATGCCATGCTGCGGGAAGGAGAATCCCTTCTTTTCCTTTGGACACTTATCCTCTAAGGATCTTGATCCCGAAGGCGAGCGACCCAAACACCCTTTAAATCTATCACAGCAGGCTTAGCAGAGGATTAGCCAATGCCTCTACAGGTTTTACACTGGCCTCTGGCTCTGGGTTGGAGCTGGTCCCAGAGCCCCACGTCCCACCCTGGTAGCCCCATCCAGCTTCAGGGTTGCATTTCCAAAGGAGATGCTTGCAGGCAGAAATGGAGCAAGCTTGGCTCTAACTCCTGTCGGGAGATCATTGCATCCCAAGCAAGCCCAGGCTGGCAATTCACTTCCAAAAGTGGCAATCATTTTTAATTGCAGAGCTGGTTCTGGTGTCAGTCAAGGCTGTGGATGAGCGTTATCTCCTGCCCTCTGCCCGCACCGTGCCTGTGGCTGGGGAGGAGGGTTAGAGAGCCCCTCCCAGGCTATTTGACCCCAGCATTGCCTGGGAGGGGAGAAACCCCCCCTGCTCCCCTTCTTTGGGGGAATTCCCTAGAGAGGGGCCCAGGTATTTCCCCACTGAAGAGCTGACTTCTCCCTCTCATCCCAGCCTGGCTGGCTGGTGGGCATCATCCCTCTCTGTCATCCCCTTTGTGTTTGCAAGCAATTACCTGGATCGCCTTCCATTCTTGAAAGCTTCCCTCCTTAATTCAGCGATGGGGTTTTTTTCCTTAGCTTCAGTTGTACCCACAGCTTCCCCTTTAACTCTTCCCGTTTCCCATCCACCAGGGCTTTTCTACCACAACAGCTCTCAAAGACCCTCCCAGGATGGCTTTACTCCAGCAGAGGCAAGCTTGCATAATAGCTGTTGACACCGTAACTTCATTTGAATCGATCTTGTTTGCTAATTAGCTGATTGCAGTAATTGGCATGAATTACTTCGGGGGATTCTGCCTCCCTGGGGGTTGGTAGTGGCCTTCGGGTCCCACATAAGAGGTGGGAATCACAGCACTGAGATGGCTTCTGCTCCAGGGACGCCTCTTAAAGGTATCCTTGTGACTTGTAGAGATGCAGAGGAGTTACAAGAGGGGAACCATAGCCTGATACAGTGATTTTTAATTCTCAGAGTGCCTGAGAGGCACCAAAACTTCAAGCATATTCATACTAGCTACTATAGAACCTAAAATGGATTAAAGTGCCTGTTTACAGCACGAAGTGATGAGTGGATGCAACTTCACTCCTCAAAATGCAACTGGACATCACTCAAATATTGGGTTAAAGATAAACCAACTGAAGTAGCTTTTCTCAGAGGGCATAATTCCCTTGCAAAAATTCACTGTCAAAACTTCATGGAGGACAAAACACCATTGGATTGGGTGAGGAGGGACAAGGCAGTGCCATGGAGAGTGAGTGCCCTCTGATGGCATCAAACCATTTGGAGGATCCAAAGGCAACCTCAGGCATGAGGTACCCCTGAAAAGCTTTGTGGCAGGGGAGATATGGGGAAGGATCAGTGAGTTTCTTCTCTTCCTAGTGTTTTTTTCTCTAAGCACCAGTTGCACAGGGGGATGGAGTCTGGGAGGACCTCTGTGGAGCCTGGCTAGAAACACGCCTGTCCCAGCCCCTTGGCATCCAATCAAGATCCATCACTTCAACGCTCCCATCATACACTTTAGTGATAAATCATACTCATTTTTTAACCAGAATAACCACGTCACTCCAAACCAAAGCACCTCACACAAGCATATTTCCATCTGTGAAGCTGTCGGGTCATCTAATACAACCTGCCCCAAATAAAGTTGAACGAATCTGCAAAGTCCCATTTTGCATGAGACATCTATTTATATTGACAGCTTCCCACACTCCACCCGTCCAGTCCTGCATCGCATTCTGCCGGGCTAAGCTGCATCACTCCAGCTGCTCTTCTTTCCCCTTTTCTGGAATATTGCCCTGCAATTATCATCTTTCCAGTCTTCTGGGATCAGAGAGAAATCCCAGGACTTCTTAGAGAGGATGAGCAGCAGGCCACACCACTCCTCACCCTGCTTGTAGGGGACTCCTGGGAGCAAATTAGTCTAAGCCTGCTGTTTAAAATTGTTTATCCCTAGGCCATGCCATTTAGTGTCCTCCTAGGTTACTAATGGAGTAGAAAGCACTTTGTTGCCCCTGTGCAATATGAGAACATCAGCCTGCTTTTGCCAAAGCCAGAAGAGAAATTATTGAGTGTTTCTGCCTTTTCTCCGTTGTTATCAGCAATTTTCTGATCTCCAGCTTGGGGACAGGGAAAGCTGCTGCAGTTCAGTTATTTCACTGCTCGTCATTTTGCAAAATCAAATCAAAAGTCACTTCCTCCCTGTTGTCCGTGAACCTCCAGGAGAGATCTGATATGGCCAGTACTTGGGAAGCAGATTCATTCATTGCAAACTGAATTGCAGAGTAAACGCCATAACTTTCTTGAGCCAGAATACCAACAAGCTCTTTTCCTGGTAACCAGTGTTGGTTCTTCTGTATTTCGGGTGGAGAAAAGACAGTCCAAATTAAACCGGGGTCTCCAAGCCCCTTTGACTCTCTGCCAGTGATGCCAAAAGGCCAGATTGTTAGCCAGATCTTTTATTCTTTATTTTAAGAGGGTGAAATTATTAGCTGGGCATCCATTGGCTGAATAAACATCATAAACAGGTCTCAACCACATGCAATGCCATCAGTCACTGCCAGTGACCCCAGCTGCAGAACACTGTCACCTTGCCATCTGTGTGGGTCACTTGTCCTCTGAAATCTCATAGGGTGTCCATAGGGACTCCCAAGGCCAAGTGTCCCGGTCACAGCAGATGCAACCCATCTCTGCAGCCACGTTTGCAGGTTGGCATCACCTGAGGCTCCTGTTACCCTCTTTGACCATCTCTGATGCATTTTGGGCACTTGGCAGAGGTAGAAAGCAGGCAGCAGTGAATACAAATGAGGTCCTCCGTTTATGCTATTTACCTCGTGGTCTCCAAACACACAAGAAGCAGCTGGAAGTCTTAGCAGAACAAGGGGCATGCTGGGACTTTGTGATGACTTGCATTTGCTGCAGCAGAGAGGTGAGGACCCCTGGCAGCTCATAAAGAGACTGCACCAGACGTGGCCTGGTATGAGCTGGCCATGAGATGGATACCCCATTTTTACTGCTGCGGAGGAGTTCTGCTGTTGGAGCTGTCATTGAAGAGTTCTGCGAAGGATGAGTGGCATGTGTGGGGGTGGCTGGCTCGTTTGATCTAAGGGAGGAGTTGGGTGAGGACAGAGGACTCATCAGAGAGAAACAGACCCAGGCAGAGAGCAGCAGCAGCAGGAGAAGATGATGCTTTTCATCACTGAAGGTTTGCAAGGTTGGACACAATGAAATTGCCTCCTCCCTCTCTTACTTAAAAAAGCAACATCCCAAGAGGCATTCAATGCCATGCTTGAGTCCATTCAAAACCTCAGGGTCAAACCTTTTTAATGAAAGAAAGAAAATAAACCCAAAGACAAAAAGCTATTCTGGAGGAGGGGAGGGAAAGGAAGCAGCTCCCAAAATATCAATGACAACCCTTCCTTTAACCCCAGCTGCAGCTGTAGGTTGGGTGTCTCTACACCAGAGGGACCTAGAAGGGCAGGAGACGTGAGCACATCCTTCTGCACCTTTTTCTTGCTGGGAGGGGGCCCCAGTGATCAAACCACAGAGCTTTGGGCAGGTTGTGTTAGGACCATGAGGATCTGGGTGCTGGAGAGGGGACATCTCTTCGTGGGAAGGAGGCTGTGAAGGGTTGAGCAGGAGGGGATGGGCTCCTGCTCAACCAAGAACAGAGTCAGCTGGCACCAAAGCTTGCAAAGCTCTTTGCATCTGGTTTAAATACCTTTAAACACAACATGGACCCCGTCCTCTATCCCATCTCCTGCAGCCAGCACTCTCTGGCCAGCAGGACCCCATGGCTGTGTGGGTTCCTGGGGTCGCCTGGTGGCTTTCAGAGGCTTCATTGCCCCTGGCTGTGATCCCAGCTGGATGGCTGGAGGCAGCTGGACAGAATCTTGCTCCCTGCATCTCCAAAATAATTGGGGTTGTGCTTTACTGCCTTTCTGCTCTTTACCTGGAACCATTAAGTGAGGTTTTTTGAGATGGGGCCTTCGAGCTATTCCTGTGTGGGGTTGAAGTGCTGGCACTCAAGAAGACATGGGGAGGACTGCAAGCTGGAGGAGGGAGTGGATTTCAAACCAGAGACAACTGAAATCCAGCTTGATGGGAATGGACACGCACAAGGTCCTACTTTCTACTGGATATCTTATTGCAGTGGAGGAGGGCACCTGCAGGTGTAGAAAACCCCACTGGTAGGGCTGAACCCCAAAAGTGAGCCCAGCAAATCCCTGAAGGAGAAGAGTGTGAGGGTGTTCAGCCCACCCTCCTTTCAAGCCCACCTCTGCTGAGATGCTGATTCATCTCCCCCGGTCCCTCTTAGTGCTGTCTCCCACCCCACCACCCCTGCATGCTTTTGAGGATGCGGCTGTCCCTCGGACGATGACCAAGGGTCACTCTGGAGACAAACACACATTCTGTTTGGAGCAGCGCAGCAAAACACGATTTCCCCACAGCTCGTGACGTGTCTCAGGAATTTGCGGTCTGTGATGGGTGAGTCAATATGAGCGGGAAAAGTCTGGCTATTTTTAGGACCACTGACATTTGGGGGTGTTTAACCCCTCTCCTTCCTCCCATGGCCAGCATCTCAGCAGTGTCTTTCTTGTGGCGCAGCCACCTCAGACCAGGAATGAAGTCAAAGTCATAGCTCAACAGCCATCATCACTGCAATGCTGACATTAGCAATAATGGTTCTTCAGAGACAGTGCCAGGCTAGAAGCAGGCAAAAAAGGCCCTTCCCAAAGCAAATAGGTGCCAACCTCATGGTGTGGTGCTTCCTAGGATGAGGAGATGAAGTATGCGGGTTCAGGGTGACTGGGAAGAGAGGATGAAGGAGGCAGGATCAAGGTGATCAGGAAGAGGCTGTTAGGAGCCACAGAGATAAGGCAAGAAGCCGTGCACAGATGTTTTGTCCAAGCTCTGCTGATCTGCTTCTTCAAGTGCTCAGAGGTCTGTCTGCACCAGGGTGATTCCCCTACTTGGAATCCACTTGTATTGAGTTAAAAAGCTACTCACCAAGTCATGGAGAGCTTCTCCAGAGCTTGCACTCCTCCTGGTTCTAGGGCTCATTTGGCATCGCAGCATAGTATAGCTGTGTTCACGTGGCTGTGCTCTCCTCTGAAGCTCAGTGTACCTGTGCCACCTGTGCTGCCCTGTCTGGTGTCCCTCCTGGATTTCTGCGCTGGTGAGCCATCAAGTCCTGCATTTCTTGGCATCCCCTCTCTGGGAGTCAACACAGCCTGCTGACTCCTCCAGCTTACCTACCTGCTACCGTGCCACCACAGGACTCATCCAACTTCCAGCTGGGCTCCGGGACAGCGTTGCATCTAAGCCAAGCCACTCCTTGTGCTTGGCCCAGGGCAACCATGGTTTGGGTGGCCCACAATCCACCACACTGTGTTGCATCTGTCCTTATCAGGGAATTTGGATCCTTAGCTCCTCCTCAGGGGCCAAGCTGCCTCTTCCCAGGGATGCTCTTCCTTCTCACAGCATGCCTGAAATGGCAGCCTCCATCTCCCCCTCCCCACCATCCCATTTTCCTGCTGGAGATGAGTTTCTTGTCCTGTCTTCCTCCCACATCTGCTCAGCCTGCTGCTCTCCTCTCCAGAGCTATGTCCTCTCCTTGCTGTCCTGCTCATACCCAGTCCTGGCTGCCCTGGACTGACACAAGAAAAAGAAGGTTTGCAAAACAGTGAAATGTGTTTTCATGGAGATCGCATATGGGATGGTCCTATCGAAAAATTCACTCTGCGTTTTCAGCGTGTAAGCAATTAAGCCAGGCAAATGACACAAATTTAGCAACCTTCATGCCAAATAATCTATCCTTAGTTTAGAAATTTTCCTGGTTTATTTTTCTTTAGCAAAATATTAAGGGGGGTTATGGGTTTTTTTGTTTTGGTTTGTGGGTTTTTTTGGTTGTTTCTTTTTTTTTGTATCACGCACAGGAGACCCTCTGGATCATGATCATCTGGGTTTTCCCTGATCTTTCTTCAACCTTTTGCCTTCCTGGGACATGTTGGAGGCACTTAGTGTTTCAGGGATGAACAGCAGGGAAAATCAATAGAAACAAAGGAGACAGATGATAGAAAAGGGTCTGTTCGACAGCCTGCTTTATATTCCCTCAACACACTCCCAAATGTGACTTCTGTGCATTTTGCACTGGCTCATTATGGATTTCTGGTCCATGAACTTGCCAAGTTTCCCCTTGAACCCAGGTACCCACTGAGCATCAACTGCATCCCACAGCAGGGAGCTCCCCAGGCCAGCTACCGCTGCGTGAGGAAGGGCTTTCTTGCTTTTCTTCCTGATTTCTTCCTTTACCTGCATTCTGATGTTTTTTGGCTAAGTGTTGCTCCTTTCCACACTGAAAAGGAGACAGAGATCAACATCTGTGTGTCATTTGGCTGTGGCTGTGGTCCTCCTCCCAACAGCAAGCTGTCTGAAGCACTGCCCCAAAGCCACTGATGCTCTTGAAAAGCCTCCCAGGGATGTCTGAGCAATTTGTCAGCACGGATTCATTCAAAAACCTACAGAGGGAAAACGCTGAAAATAATTCTGGTATTTGTACAGGCAGATCCCACAGCAGTCCCTGTCAGCAGCACAGGTGAGACAAATGGCATGGGATTGCTCGCAGCCCAGACAAACTAATGAGTGCTGTGCTGGGATGAATTCTGCCCCAAATATACGAAGTGCAAGCTTGTAACACGTGCCAAGCTCCTCTGGAGCTTGTTTCACAAGTGTTTCCCATTTTACATGCACATCTGAGGCATCCTGCTGCCCTGAGCTCAAGGCAGGGCCGAGAAAAAAATACAGGAGTGGTGAGACCAATTGGTGTCTCAACCTTCTCCCTTTGCATGTCTTTGCCCCATACCAGCACAAAGCAACGGGAGCCTTTGCCTGGGTTTAGGCCATAGATGCTGGGCTGATTCAGGTTGGACAGACAGCACAAAGCACAGTGGTGGGAGCTGGGCTGGAGGTGTGAGGCTTGGTCACCAAGGTCTTCTTCTCATTCAGCGGGGGCTGGATGTATCCCAGATGGATCCTTGGCCTGATGCAGGATGTATTGGCTATTTGCTCAGCACAAGGTGGGTGTGCTGAGCTGAGCAATGTATGCAAACCTGCTGGAACTAGGGAAAAGGGATGCTCTGAAGGGCTGGCATGTGGTCCATGCTCACTGGGGAGAAGGAAGGAAAGGATGAGCTCTCAGCTATGTGGACATGGGCCAGGAACTGAAGGTCACCTCATCCAGTTCGCCACATCTCCCTCCCAACCCCACAACCACAAGTCAAGCAAGCTCTTGCTCAAGCCATTTGTCATCTGTAAGGCTTGGACCAGGACAGAAAAAAACACTAAATGCACCAAATAAAGCCTGAGAAGAAATGCAATGCAAGGTTACAGTCGGGATCTCTCTAAGTGAGGATGAAGACGCCAGAGGGATGGATGGCTTTTGTGCATAAAGCTGGAAGTCCCCATGCATGGCAGGAGAGGTGTCTTGCTGTGACTTCATGGAGCGGAGAGCAGCCGGGAGTGCAATGTCCAACCTCAAACTTTGCCAGCTCCAGAGCCAGCACTGCTACGGGGTGATTTTCATCCCCACCTAACATGTACCACAAGTCTGCTTAAAACCAGTATCTAGGAGGTTCTCCCTGGCCTTGCTTTACTCTTTCAAGACTTCTGGTCACAATATCCCATAAAAGATACAATAAGATTGGAGAGGATACAGAGAAACGGAATGGGCAAGGAGTGGGGTTTTATGGAGAACAACTCTCTAGGCTAGAAATCTCCAGCCTGGGAAAGAAATGACTGAGAAGGTCGTCTATATATAAGGGTCTGTAAAATCATCATTTTCAGGGGGAATAATTCTCATAATGGAAGACTAAGGGGTCTCAAATCATCATCTAGAGGTCATTTGCTCTTTGCATTCACCTTCAGGTAGCCTTGTCATTGGTGTGACCTTTAGAGAGGCTGCGGTCTGCTTTAGGACACACTTGCCCAAGAGCCCCAGTGGAAAACAGGCTGAAGCTTCTCTTGCCTGTGAGCTCTGCCTGGCTCCCTAAAACACACTCCCTGTGCTGCTGAAGTGTGTCAGTGCCCAGAGCATGCTTGGTTTCACACATGGTGGAAACCCCAGCTAGACAGAGGTTAAAGGTCTTTCCTAAAATGTGTCTGAAGCTTGGGA
Organism: Burhinus bistriatus; assembly: GCA_013397275.1. Taxonomy (NCBI): domain Eukaryota; kingdom Metazoa; phylum Chordata; class Aves; order Charadriiformes; family Burhinidae; genus Burhinus; species Burhinus bistriatus. The sequence continues at coordinate 75,215 of VYXH01003222.1, read as the reverse complement.
ACAGGGGAGGGAGGAAACTGCGCATGGGACATGAATAATTACACACCTCACTGAGAGATGTAGATAGGATGGGGAGAGGAGATAAGCTTGACCTGAGCATCTGTCTCTGGTGGATTTGCAGCTTTGGAGGAGATACTCACTGGGTTTGGACTAGAGATGAGGGAGGGGAGCCATGCTGTAAATGAAAATTCAGTGTTCAAGCTCCTTCCAAGGACATGTATGGGTGTAAAGGTCATCACTGATTTTGAAGAAGGTGTCTTGCTGCCTGGTGTAGAGCCAGCAGCGGAAGCAGAGCTGTTTGGGATTTGATCCTGGCCATGAGGAGCTTTGCAGTGCCTGGCTGAGACCCTCCTACTTCAGCACAAGCCCAAAATGAATGTGGTGACCATCTCCTCCTGGGTCTGCACGGCTGGTTCCTGCTGATGTGGCACTAACTAGTTATCAGCAACTAAAAGGAGCCTGAGGTCCAAGAGGTGGTTAAGGAAGAAAATCAGCTTTGTGTGGGGGACAGGAGACTGTTTCACCGGGAGAGGCACAGGGGAGGACAGGGTGGGGAGGATGTCCACTGTGATGGAAATGGGATGGGAATGGGTTAGGAGGAACGTGGCAGGGTCTGGCATGGCTTCTGCAAGAGGAGTGGGCTTGGACTCTTCAGCCCGGAAAAATGGTGGCTAACGGGAAATATGAAAACAGTGGAGCCTGGAGCAGAAATATTAGATGTGCTTGCCCTGGTCCTTCTGCTTTGCCTTAGGCTTTTGGCCACTGCTGGGAGACAGGATCTGGCCTTGGTAGCTGTTAACCTGACCTGATAGATCTGCTGTCCTCTCCTGGTTGATGGTGAGCAAGGGACTGAATGGATATGGTCATCTTAGACCAGATTAGCTGGGTCCAAGTCCTTGGCCATATCTCCTTGTCATCTCTAGAGGCTGAACTGAGAATTGGTGTGTCCCTTTGAAAACATCCAGGAGCTTGTTTTCTCCTCTGCAAATCATTTACAAAATTGCTTTCCCTTTCCCTCCATTCCCACGCGATCCTTCTCCACTTTTCTCTCCTTTCCACTCAGAAAGATGTGCCCATTGCTTTGCGATTGGATTATCGTTCCCCACCTTCTCCCCATGACACCAATGCTGGGGGCAAAATAATTTCTGAAGAAGAGGTTTTTTAATGGTCCCCCAGGAGTGCTGGTGTGGAAGCAGTACCCTGGGAGCCCAATGACACTTCCCTCTTGGTAGCAGAAGCAGTGATGGCAGTCCCAAGGTGGAGCATCTCAAGGACTGTTTGCTTAGCAGGTTATCTACATGCTTAAGTTACCCCTGCCCTTGTAAAAACATTTGAAGCCTTTTCTCACAGTTGTAACCAAAGGCTGTTTCGGCAGCAAGCAAAATGAAAACCAGCCGTAAGCAAGGTTAGGGCAGGAAGGCAACACGAGCAGGTTTTTCTCCCTGGAGGTGCAGGCACAAAACACAATACAGCACCACGTTACGGCGTACTCCAAACACCATCTGTCCACAAGCTGCTTTGCAAAGCTCAGGTGAATGCAACAACCATAAAAGGCATAAAAGCCTGTAATGGGAGGGAGGACAATTTTCCAGTAAGGACAGGGCCATTGCCCATCCGATTCTGACAGGTGATGGTCATCTTCTGGCTGATAGGAACAGCAGAGAAAGGTTTTGCATCAGTCATGGGGTGCTGTAGGAAAAGCACAAGAGGACAGCAAGGCATTGCAAGAAGGTTTGGGCTGGAGACAAGTTAGCAGAGATAGGGACATCATGGATTTTTTCAGTGCTGTCTGACTTGGGTCCCTGTGGGTTTTCCTTTCCTGGAAAGACCATTCCTGATCACTGACACCAGAGGCCCTGCAGCCCCTGAGTGACTGTGAACAGGAGTAAAATTGTCTTCCTTCTGGGCATGTCTCCCCTCGCATCTGCTGGGTTGTTTATTTAGCCATCACAGGGCATCTCACAGGGTTTTGTTAGATCTGGCCCTAATTACAGTTCTGTTGAGCTTTGTAGTCCCTCTCTTCCTCTGTCCTCCAGTTCTCTGTAACTTCTAGGTGAAAAAATGCAAAACAGAGAAACAGGGAGGATTTGTCACCTCTCTCTATGAGTCCAGGATACAGCGGACGTTTTGCCATCTGAGGACAGCTAACCCAAGCTGCACACATGCCCTGTCACACCCACAACACAACCAGAAACATTTTTTCATCAAGTCCCTGGGATATCAGTGCTCCCTCCCATGCTCCTGGCCGTGCACAGCCCTACTATCCAGCAATGCACCACCTTGATGGAGTGTCCAAGGCACTGCTTTTCCAAGGTTAGGAAGCCTTCCAAATGAGATGTCCCCAGGCAAAACAGACACCTGATAAATGTGGCGTTAGAGGTGCACGGGATGGGGGCACAGGGGAGGTAAGGAAATGGTGTCCATGCTTGGCTGAGTGACGCCAGTCCATCAGAACCCTGAAAGACGATGTTGGGTTAGAGATAAATGCCATGTTGCTGGAGCAGCTTCTTTAGGGGAGATCTTGATATATCTCCTCACCATTGCATTTGCAGCAGACCCTCCAGCACTTTCCAGTGCTCTCAGGCCATTTATGAGCAAACGGAAAGCAAGGAAGAAACCAAATCTGTGCCTCATTTGTCTTCCATCCCTGCCCCAAAGCTTGCTGCTGTGTCCTTCGTGCTGCCAGACACTGTGAAAGGGCAGCTGCCCTTGGACAGCGGAGCCTTGTCCCATGGCTGTCTCCAGCTCCACGACCAAGACAGGGCACATGAAAAGGCCACGATCAAACCAAGTTGCTTGCAACCTCTGCATCCATGTCAAAGCATTATTTTCCTTTTGCAGAGGATCTGGAGGGCAGATATGTTCAAAGTCCAAAGCTGGTTCTGAAGTCCAAAGCTGGGAGAGGAAAAGGGTTTGTTTAACACAACAGAGCGAAGAGCCCAGAAACTTATGAGAACAACACTTCCCTGCAAATCAGGTCACTTATTTAGCAAGTGAAAAATGGCTTCCCAAGGTTTGCAGCACCAGGCTAGAAATCAAAGAGCATTTGAAGGAGAAGGGAAAGCCAAGCCCTGGCTTTGCCATTCCTGCCCTCTTACCAGATCCCCGCCAGCCCGGCAGGCACCAAGGGAGACTCAGAAAATATTTCACTCTTCACACACCACTTCAAAACCTCAGAATCACCCTTTCCACGGGGACTCGGGTCAGCTGCCACACTAAACTCCAAATATTTTCCTAGCTGGCAAATAAAAAACATCCATATATCTGTGTCTAGCTCTGTAGCCAATGTATATGAAATGATGAAGTCCCTGGCACATATCTTGAAAGAGCTAATTATAGGATTTGGAAGCTAACGTGATAATATTTTCTTTAGATGTGTGGTGCAGATGTAATTACTTCTCCGGAGATGCCAGCCACAGATGATGCAAGATGCCCTTATGTAATTGGCTGTTATTATGTAGTTATGGAGACTTTCCCTCTCTGGCCCATCCCCTACTTTCCCCTCAACTCCTTCTTTTTGCTTTTCACCCTAAACTCTCTATGGCTTATTCAGAAGGCAATGGGATGAGGTCAGTAGGCCAAGTGGATAGTAAGCAGGAGGGCAGTTTCATAGAAAGCCCATTCCTGGGTTTCCCCATCTGCCTTCTCAATGAAGGAGCAAAAGGAATTAATGGCTTTGCATCTGCTGGGTTGGCTTCAGTGGGGCTGGGAAAAGGCCTCCATCCACCTTTCCACCTGATGGACTGGAAGGGGGTCACATCAGAGCCAGGTCTCCCCCCAGCACTGGCATCTACTGTGGCTTCGACATCAGTGGATGTCAGGCAGCCATCTGCTCCATCCAGCATGCCGCAGAAGACCACCTGCACGCAGCGCTCACTGCCCTCTCCTCAGGTAGGCACTGGCTCCCGGGGCCCCAAGGAGAAGCTGGAGGATGCTGAGGCTATGATCAAACCACAGAAGAAAGCCAGTTTGTTATTGCAGGGACAAAGGCTTGGTGGGACACAAACACTTCAGTTCCTCCAAAGGTTGCTCCAGGGTGCACGAAGATCTCCCAGGTGACCCACAAAATCACTTCTGTCAGGACAAAATCACAGGCCAAAGTGATTTTTGCCATGGATCCTTTCTGAGCTTTTGGATTTTATTGCTTCAAATTCTCTCTGTCCCACTGCCTTTCTCCTGTGGCTGGACAGACAACAGAGGTCAGAGACATGGCTGCCTCCAGGACCAAGGCTTCCTCCACCACCAGTGCTGGTCAGAGGGGACATAGTCCCCTGACATGACCAGTAAACCCCACCTTGACTGCAAATATTCAGGAGAAAAGGTCAATAAACATTCTGGAGGCATCACCCCGTACCTGCAGCACGTATTATGGATGTGCACCCTTCTGCTCCTACCCTCTTCTGTCCTGCTTGCCTGGTCAAACATGGGTCTTTTCTTGCTGTGTTTTAGGACTAATACATGATAGAGAGAGGTGACTTCTAGCTCTGGGTCATCCTGCCACCAGCTGAGGTTGCAAAACTGTCATGAAGACCTTTCCTCCTCATTTTCTCTGCAGAGCATCCGAGGACAAGCCTGGAGATGAAGCAAGCCTGAATCCTTTGGTGGCTGGGAAGCAGATCCCAGGCAGAATTTAGAGTTGAGAAAGGGGAAATTGGCCATGTACAGCCTAAAGAAAAGGAATTTAGAGAGCTGGGAGTGGAGACAAAACCACTGGTTCAGCCACTGGAGAAACTTGTTTCCAGACATCGTCCAGTGCCAGCGACTGCAGAGGAATTTGTCTTCAGGGGAGGGAATACCAGCATTTCTCTGAGGACAAGGAAGCCATGGGGAAGGTAATAGCCGGGGGATGTGTTTGTTGTACTTATGGCATTTATTAACTACAAACTCTAAGCTCCCAATGGAGCCCAGTGCCATTAGCTGGTCATGGATTTAAATGGCATTTCAGCCCACACCCACCTTCAATCAGCCAAATTCCTCCCTGTGGTCTGTGGACTGCGTCGGCTGGATCCCTGTGGACTGGAAAGGGAATGTAGACCTTGGGTCCTATACAGAGAGGTTTGGTAGGCACCACAGAGGTGTTCCAGGCTTCTTGCTTGGTCCTCCCCCACCCCTCCAGAAGCTCCTTCTTCCCAGGGCTAGAGGACCCTCTTGCTTTTGCTTTTGCTGAAGCCATTCAGCCACCTCATCTTGCTCAGAGAGGCTGGCCAGGATGGAGATGGAGCAGGTGGACAGGGACAGAGCGGGTGGACTGGGCTTCATGCATACACACAACTGAGGATCTAGCCCCAACGTTCCTCCCTTGTAATGCTGAAAAATCCTTCCACCCCCAGCCAAGGGGGCTGTGCCAAATCCCTGAATCCTGGTGTGGACAGAAATGGCACTTTCAAACAGGATACATGCTGACCTGGTGATTTCAGTGGAGATTTAGCCCTCCTGGTGGCAATTTATTGTGCTCCAATTTATTTTTGCCAGACCTGGCCTGCTGCTTTGGGACTGTGAATGGGATGCTAGCTTCCTTCTTTCTGGATAACCACCCAAGGATGCTTAAGCAAGCTTTTCCAGTTCAGAAGTTAGTTAGGAAACCTGGTAATGCCTGGCTTTCTCAAGGACTATTGGTCACTTCCTGTTGGAGACTTCATCAGCATTGCCACCTTTGCTGCGTCTCCTGGGGTTGTTCAGCCAAGGCGTGACGGAAGAACTGAGAAAAAGGACAACATTGCTCACACATGCTTTTTTTTTCAGCTCGTAAGTTTTAGATGAAGGTCTTGGCCAGCATTAATGAGGTTCAAGCTCCTGTGAGAGAAACAGGCTTCCTCCTCCCCTGCAGAGGCTGTGCGGTTTGAAGGGTTGGTGAACAAAAGCCCGCTCCACTCATTCCTTTCATTAGCTGCAGGAAGGAAGGTGGTCATTTAATGTGCATTTCTACAGTTACCATGAGCAGGCACAGGACAGGAGTGCCATATGGTTAGGACTAGCTTTTATCGACCATCACATGTTCCCCCATGCAGCTCAGACCTGACCTACATAGCATGGCCAAGCCACCATGCCAGAGCATCCCAGCACACATGCTGGGCTTTCAGCACCCACAGCTGGAGATGCAGGAACCTCCCCTGATTTATGGGAAGACCTGGGCGATGCACCAGGTTGTGGCTTGCCAGCACTGCAGAGGCTTTGTCTGCCCTGTGTCAATACAGGAGGAGACAGCTTATACCAGCAGGGATGTTTTTGCCAGAATAGGAAATCATGTCTCTGGATGACATAAACCAGAGTCTTTTGGCTTGTTCGTGTTGCCTCAGACTGAGCGGGCAGATGTTGTCGTGGACTGGAGATAGAAAGTGTCCCCCGTCATAGCAGATGGCATCAACCCAGCTTTGCAGTGCCAACCCAGCCTCGGGACCCCCTGCTAGTCTCCTGCGGCAGCTTGGAGAAGGTCCTCTCCCATCCGCAGCACTGTGTGAGTATGAAGGGGCCTCACACAGGCTCAAATTATTCCACTTAATGAGGAGGAACAGGCTCTCTCAGCATTTTAACTTCCAGACCAGTGCAATGGTGGGATCTCATTGTGCAAGCACTGGTGCAGGTGAACCTCCAACTACAGAGAAGGTTTTTACATCACGTAAGCAGTCAACAGTTTCTTCTAGTGTAAATAAATACTGGGTGTTCACATGACATTTTTTTCGTAGGAGCTCAGCCACAGAGCTTGCCCAGGTTGTGCAGATTGGTGGTGATTTTATCAGCTTTTGTACCAGTAAGGCTGAATTTTCTGGCATGGCATAGTCATACTCCCCTACCAGGAGCACACTGCCCATTTCGCTATGGTCTCTGTGATCCCTGCAAGACACCCACAACAACCAGACGAAGCAGCATCTCTCCAGAAACACACGGAAGCCCTTGGATGCTTAACACCCATTGACTGTCACAGAAAGCATGCTCAGGTCCTTCCTCCCAAGACCAGGCTGGAAATGTCTGCTCTAATAACAGATACTGGGAAAGAGCTTCAAACAGGCTGATTTGGAGGTACCATACGAGATCTGCTTTCAGCATGCAACCTGCTGGATGTCAAGCACTTATTACAAGTGCAATCAGTTCACAGCTGAGGACACTGGTTGGAAAGCTCTAGAAATCTACAGCCCAACTCCACAGTCCATGTGGGACTATCATCACTAGAGCAGGTTGGCCTTGGTATTGCCCAGCCAAGGCATGAAGACGTCCCAGGATGGAGACAACTCCACCTCACTCGTGACCTGAAAGTACGTGCAATAGCCAGGACACCCTCATTTAGGCATTTTTTCTGCTCCTCAAGGCTTTGAAAATGATCTTTCCTGTAAATGAAGGAGTCTGGATGAAGGGTGGAAGATGGCTCTTGCTCACATCAGAGTGTTTTGCACTGAGCATTTGCTCCCCAGAGCTTTTAAGGAAGAAATCCTGACGTAAAGAGCCAGGTACCTCTGCTCCCATTTCCACCTCTACCTCCTCCTCACTGCATGCCCAAGCACTTTGATGCTTTCTGCTGCCGTTCCCCAGGGAACATCCCATTCCTTCAGCCCTCACTGCAGCTGACATTTTGCTCCTTCTCTGATCAGTGCAGAAAACACTTAACCAGATCTGCAGCTGCAGTCGAGGGACCTCAAAGAGCTTTGAGATCTTGAAATGAAATGGCTCCAACAGGAGTGAAATCACCCTGCCAGGGGCACTGCTCAGAGCATGCCACTTCAGCGAGAAAAAGGAAAAGGAAAACAGAGTTTGGGGTTTGGTAGAGTTAATTTTTCCTTTCCTTGAGAGAAAGAAGACTTTGGGGAAAAAAACAGGAAAAAAAGCAGTATTTTCTTTCTGAAAACTGAATTTTATTTTATTCAAGGGAAGGAGAGGGCATTGAAAAAAAAAAAAAAATTCACTGAAAAAAACACCCACCTCCAACAAAACCCCCGAATCCCAGAACATTTCCACAGAAATAATTCTCAAATAGGAGAATTTCTCTGCAGAAGAGAAAAACTCAACAGGAGTCCCCCAGGGTTCCATTTGACAGCAGCCAGTCCAAGGGATCCATTGAGCAGAAGCTACAGGTGCTTATTTTGAAGCTACAGGTGCTTATTTTGTTGTGGCTCCCACCCGAAGCTGCAAAAACCTGTAACTTTAACGAGCTCTGCACAGCTCAACACTTTGCAGCCCCAGGACTTGTACTGGAGATATATCACCTTCTTGGCATAGGCATTGTGGCCATGAACAGCTTCAGCCTGGTGGGGAAAGGGAGGTTTGGAGAGGGGCTGCTGCCCTGGTGTGAGCTGCTAGAGCTGGGAAAGTCAGGGTAGACGTTCCTCCCATCAAGGGAAGGGATGTGTACGAAATGGGGGAGTTGGTGGTGCCCTCCTCGGGATGGGGGAGCCTCCAATGTCTGGGGGTGCTGCCTGGGGGCTGCTGTGTTTCTCTTGGCTGGTTTGGGGCAAAGAGTGGCATTGCTGCTGTGGCTCCATGGGTGAAACCAGAGTGGGATGCGCTGCAGTTTGCTGGATACAGCGCTGACCCCAAGCCATCTACCAGGGCTGAACAGGGAAAACCACAGCCATAATTTCTCATCTGAAAGGATTAAACTGGGAGTCGGGAGTGATGGATGCTGTACATGCTCTCAACATGAACTGTGTGTAACGACAGCCTTGCCCAGTGTTGAACTGAGGGAGAAAGGGGGATGGATGTAAGTGGTTTTGAGGGTCCTTTGAAAGATGTAGTTTTGGGTTTAGGTGGATGTCCAAAGCCTCTTTCCCCAGGCAGAAGGAGGCCAGTCTGTTGTGGTTGGATAGGGAAGGCTTTTTAGGTGGGTCACCCCAAACCCTGTAATACAAGGCTGGAGGTCATCCTGTTTGAGTGTCTCTGTAGAGCACCAGCTGTATTTGAGTCTGAGTTCAGCCTTCGGGTCCCGACCAGTTTCTGCTTCCCAACCATGGTTCCACGCAGCACAAGGCTCCAGACTTCCCCCAAATGGGCAAGCTGGAACTCATGTCCTCAGCCAAACTTTCCAGGTCCCCTCCATCCAGACAGCCCCTTTCATGAGGCTCAAGGACCAGCTGTCAGAGATGCTCTGATGGATACACCACTCCCCATTAGCTAACCCAGGTCCCCATGAGATGAGCCATGCAGCCAAATGTATCTTGGAAAGAAAATCTCTTGCAAGTTATGTTGATAATGATGATCTTGTCTAATTTAAATGTCAGTTAAGAACCCATTGTTAGACCTGTGGTTCTCCAGCCAGAGTCTGCCATGGTGGGGAACGGGGACCACCATGTGGAGGCACCACAGGTGATTGGGTCTGGGTGCACAGTCCAACGATGGCTGCCCAAAAAGGGCGGGACAGACATGGATAAAACCCCCAAAAGAGATGAGACCAAGTCTTGGTGGTTCTGTCCCATGGGGACAGGGAAACATGATGGCCTGGATGCAGCTGGCTGCACAGGAGCTCCTGCATGACGGGGTGCTGGCTGCAAACCACGGGGTCTCTGTTGGCTCTCAGGGGTGGTGGAGGGTCTTTGGTGGTGGTGAGCTTGGTGTGTAGAGAAGTTTATGTCTCAGCAACTGGAGACCTGGGTTAGAAATGGAGTTCAGGGTTCAAAAGTTTATGACTTGCCTGAAAGCGCTAGGAGCACGGGTTATCCCAGAGTTTCCAGCATTCTCCAAAGCCTCTTCCATCATGATTTATTCATCTGTGGGAAGTGCTAAGACATAACACAACTCCCAAAGAGAGAATGAGCACATCCTTAACCAGCCGTAACGTCAGGAAACTGCCTGCCTCCTGCAGGATCTGCTGAGCCTGGGGGATGCTGCACCTCCATGCTGTGCGGCCAAGGGCTCCTTTGCTTGGGCAGCTTCACAAAGGATAAAGGTCCATGCCCTGATGAAGCTCCTGGATCAGCTCTGGTTATTGCAAGTGCCGTCCCTGGAGGGGAAAAGGGCTTTCTACATATGTGGCTATTTCCAAGGTGTGTGCCGTGCATCCTGCTGCTGGAAATCTCTTCTAGTAATGTATAAACCAGCCTGTTTCTTGGAATTCTTTGCTTCTGAAGTCAAAGGGCAAAATTAAGAGCTTGAATCTCTGCAGGAATGCATTTTGGTATAATTTACACCTTCCCCATGCACCCAGCAGTGCATTTTGCTGTAGTTCAAATGCATGTGTAACCCATATTTGATTATTGTTAGCATTATTGCTATTTTACTGTTCTTTCTGCTATTAGCCCACTGATGACGATGCTATGTTTGCGAGGCTGCGACCGGCGACTCCTTTGATACGCAGACATCCTGCCAATAGAAAATTCACTTGAGCAAATAAGTCTAAATTAGTGGCAGCTTTGTGTTGCTTTATTTCCCTCGTTGCACTCCCTCCACGACTGCAAATAATCCAATATAAGTGCTGAGGCCAGCCAGCCCCTGATGGGAAGCCTGACTGCTATCCCGCCGCAGCGCTGGCAGCCAGGGAGGGAGGAGAAGGAGCTCTGGACCATTCTGTATCACCAGGGCTCTGCTCTGAAAGACAGGAGGGGTTGGATAGCAAATAATGATGGCAAAGGAGGGAGGGCAGGATCCCGGTCCAGCTTCTGTGGGGTGATGGGCATCATCCCATTTGTCCAAACGGGCTGAAACCAGCCAGGAAATGCCAAAGTTAGGGAAGGACAGATGGACGGTTGGACTTGATGATCTTAAAGGTCTTTTCTAACCTAAATGATTCTGGCAGATGGACCATTTGATGCTTGCTTCCTCATCTTCAAGAACCAGGGGAGAAAATGACTGCCCCTTTCCATTTCCTCTGTGCTGAAACATGCCGATGGGCTACAGAAAGATCAAACCCCTCCGTAACTTGTTGTTGTTGTTGTTTAATACGTGCACAGCTTTATCAGGGAGTTTGGGGTTGAGGTGGGTCAGTGGTGGCATATAAAGAAAAATGTGATATTTCTGGGTGTCAGACTCCTGTGTGCTTTGTGAGATTTAGGATATCAATTAACCCAAATCACCTCGAAAAGAAACGCTGAGGCTATTTCAAAGTTACTGGACTGAACTTGTGCTCTCTGCCCCTCTCTGCAGGGAATGGGCTCTCAGTTCAGCCATGCAGCTGGGAAGCATCCCGACTGGGATGGGAAAGTTGAGGACCGGGGTCCTGTGCTGGAGAGAACCAAAAATAACCATTTGAGCAAAAGCAAGCAGTCATACCCCAAAATCCCCATTTGAGAAAAACCAAGCCATCAGACCCCAAAATCCTCACCTGAGCAAAACCAAGCCATTGGACCCCAAAATCCCTATTTGAGCAAAAAAAAAGCTGTTGGACGCCAAAATTCACATTTGAAAAAAAAAAAAAATCCAAGCCGTCAGACCCCCAAATCCCTATTTGAGCAAAAAGATGTCGTCAGACTCCCAAGTCTCTTATTTAAGCAAAACCAAGCCGTTGGACCCCAAAGTCCCTGTTTGAGGACGCGGGGCTCATCTCCGCCCCGATGGGAAGAAAGAGTTAAGATCCTGCGGGCGCGGGACGGCAGTGGCCAATCACACCGAGCAAAGTGCGGCCCTTGGCCCCAGCCCAGCAGCAGGTTGCTCTCCGCAGGTATTATTTTAGTTTTTTTTCCCGGGGTATCAAGCACGGAGACGATGAACTTCGAGACCTGCGGAGGACAGGGAGCCGGAGGATGCACCCCTGGGCTGCCCAGGTAAATCCCAGTGGGTGCTGGCTTTTGGGGGGGGTGGTCTTTCCTTTTCTCTCCTTCCCCCTCTCACTGAGTGTCTTTGTTTGAGCCCAGAAAGGGGCCAGGCAGGGGAACGAAGGGGTTTCGGTGGATTAGTGTGGGGCTGAGCTGGTGGGACCTGCTGCATGTCCTTTTTGGGGGTAGGACATACCCGCTGGGCTGCGTTTGCACCGGGGGGGTCAGAGCAGAGATGGGGTCCACAGAGGTGGGTTCTTCAGGGTGGAGAGACCTGCTGTTTCCCCCCCCTGTAAACTCACCCTGGATCTAGTTGGCGTCCACCAGCACCAGGACCTTGCACCCCAATGGGTTTTGGGGCACCACTCTGATTAGCAGTGCTAACCCTGGCAATGGGGACAAGCCACCATGGGGAAAAGCCACCATGGGAACTTGCTCCGAGCGCAGTGTCCGGGGAGGAGCAAGCACTTCCCGGGCTGGCTCTGCGCCCTTGAAATTCCTCAGGGTGAGTTAATGATAAATCATGGCTGGGTCAGTGGCGTGGGCGGTGGATGGGAGCCGTTGGTGGGTCCCCTCATTGTCCTTTCTGCTGGGACAGAGGTTTGGGCAAGGTCTGGGGACAGCAGAGCCAGGCAGGGGCCATGGGGTTGGCTGCTTGGCACCTCTCCAGGGGTGATGGCTCACCTCAAAGGGCAGGATCAGGTCTCCCCCTGGCAACACACAGGCCAGGGCAGGGGTCTAAATCATGCAGGGGGGCGGATCTGGTGACAAGGGGGTTTCTCCTGCTCTCACCACAAAGCATTTGGGGCCGAGAAGGGGGTCTGTAGCAGGGGGTCACATTGGGAACCCCGAAGTTTGGGTTGTGGGGCTAGATGAGGATGCTCAGGCAGACGCTGGGGTGCCAAGCAAGAGATGTAGCTCCCCTCTGGGGGACTTTCAGGGGACAGCAGCACAGTGCCTACAAGCTGCAATGGGCCAGGAGCTCCTGCAATAATCTGTATCAGGCAGTGCAATGGGCTCAACCGGCAGCAGCTTATCTCCAGCCACCTTGCCAAGGCAGCAGTGCCTTAATGAGGGGAAACTGAGGCACGCAGGGCTGGGATGACTTCAAGTGGTCCAGCCTGCAGCATGGAGCATCCCAGACCCTCATCCCTACAGCCAATGCTGAGGCTGCTCCATCAAACCGTCCTTTCCTTATACTGAGTGAATTCAGGGAGTTTTCCTTGTGCCACCAAAGCTGGTGTTTTCCAGACAGCAGTTGTCATCTGGACTTCACTGGGGACGATGACCAGCCCACAGCCAGCGCTGAGCACCTTCTGGGGGCAGCCACAAGGGTAGGTGGGTGTGGATGAGACCATGTCCAAACCCTTCCTGATGGACACATAGGATTTAGGTTGGCAGCTTGTGCTGAGCTTGAAACCATCCTGTCCCACTGGCACTCTACTCCTTGGGATGACAGGGACAGACACGCCAATCCTCCTATCTGGCCTCGGGTACGTCCTGGAGGATGCCAGCCTGGATCCAAACCCAGGGCTCTGACAGCAACCTGGGAAAGGGGAGGAAATGCCCCTGAGGATCCCCCTCCATCCTCCATGGCAGGATAATTCATGATGGAAGGGACCTTGGGGGTCTCCGGGCCACCTTGCCACTCAAGGCAGGCTCAGCTATGAGGCCAGACGGTGCTTGGTCCATTCAGGGCTTGAAAACCTCCAAGGATGGAGACTGCAAACCTTGCCTGGGACCCTGTACAAATCACAGAGCACCACATTACATCTCCGTGTCACCCGCTGAGGTTTTTCTGTGGCTTTGCCAATCTTGCTGCAGCCTCCAAAGCAATTTTTATTTGTTTTCTTATTGGAGCAGCTCAAGACTGGTGCAGCCTGCCAGGTGCTTGACCTTTTATTCCACACCTTTGTCTGCTCTTACGCATCCAGAAAACACTGTGGATTAAAATTGGGAATGCTGTGAAATGAGGAGCTCTGGTGAGACTGGGCTTGGGACAAGCAGAGCAGCTCTTCTGGATGAGCAATAGTAAGGCCCAGATTGATTCATTGATTTTTGTGCTGTTGATAAGGGGTTTCCAAGTAGCTGCCATGCTTGCAGAGGGATGCTCTGGGGCAGCAGTGTGGTCCACAAGCATGGACCCAGCACAAGCTTCTGGTGCTTTTCATCATCCTCACCATCATCACTCCTGGAGAGGAGCGCAGGTGCTGCAGCAAAGTGCAGTGAATGCAGATAGGGACTCTTGTGTCACTGCATGTGACAGAGGCACAGCCCAGGTGTAGCACATATGTGCAGGGGTGTCGATCCCAGGAGCACCCTGGGGAGCGGACAGGGAAGGAGGACAAGCAGGAGGGCACAGAGCCAAGGCCATGCACTCCGCAGCAGAGGTTTCAGCTGTGCTTTGCCCTGATTCCTCCTTCTGCGACTTCCTGGGGGATGGGGACAGGGAGGGGTGGCAGTGGAGCATGTCCCTTAAACACAGCGACCAACCAAGGAGGAAAACTGATAGCAAACCGGGAGGATTAGGGGGGGAAGGTGGAGCAGGCTGCACTATTCAGGCTTTGTCGGGGGAGAACAATGGGGCCTTTATTGAGGAAGGGAGGTGGCGGGTTGGCAGGTTGGTGGGGACAATTTGGTACACAGAGTGTCCCTTGGCCAGCTGGGGGGAGAGGGCACTGGGATGTGGAATGGGACAGTTTGGTACCCACTGTGTTCCCTGGCTAGCTGGGAGGACAGGGAAATGGGACATGGGATGTGGGATGAGACAGGCTGGTACCCACTGTGTCCTTTGGCCAGCTCAAGGAAAAGGGAATTGGGATGTGGGACACGGGATGGGACAGTCTGGTACCCAAAGTGTCCCCTGGCCAGCTGGGGGGATATGGGACATGGGATGGGACAGGTTGGTACTCATCATGTCCCTTAGCCACAGCTGAGGGAATGGGGAAACTGGGACATGGGAGATGGGACATGGCATGGGACAGTTTGGTACCCAACATATCCTCAGGTAATGGGACTCGTCCCAAGGCATCACTGTGAGCCCCACATATGCTGACCACATCAGGGCAGAGCTGATACATCTCTCCCCGCTGCCTGCACACAGGGTCCGGATCCACGGCCTCCTTCTCAAATCCTTCAGCAACAGGAATCATGGTGGGTGGTTTATGAGAGCGCGTTGTGCTGGTTCTGGGGACCCAGGGACCCTTGCAGCTGACAGCAAGGAGCATTCCATGCTGGGGACATCCCGGACCAAGTGCTGCCACCCAGTCCAGACCTTGGCAGAAGGACCTCAGGGATGGAGAAAGCCGTCATCCCACAGGCTCTCCCTCCACAGCACAACCCGGGCTCTCCCAAAGAGCCGGTCTTTTCATCTCCTCTCTTTTGTTTCAGGCTTATTATGTAAATAGCTGATGCGGCCCTGTAATGAGAAAGTAGTTTCCCAGAATACAAAAGGCTGTAATTATCTCATTAGCAGGCGGAAAGGAAAAGGAAATGTTTCTAAGCCGCTTGCTTTTATTTCCCACAGTAGCCCAAGAAAGCGCAGCCCCTGAAACCCCGACCTCCCTGGCCCAAATCCTGTCACCCCCACCCAACACTGCTGCATTTGCAGGAGAAAAAAGCAAAGCATGGTCCTCACACCTCAGAAATGGCCATGTTCTGGGGGGGCTGATGGCTTTTAGCTGGGCCCAGTTATCCTGAGGATGCTGCAGGTCCCTGTACAGGACCCCCAGTGCTCTCAGATGCTGGGACAGGAGGTGTTCTTGGTAAGCGGGTGGTCATAGAGGGACAGGATAGTCCCCATCTTCCTGAATTGGATGTTCCTCGGCAGGACTCACAAGCTGGGATCATAGCACAGAGCTTCTGGACAGATTTCTGTGGTTGCACGCCTGCAACAGAATGCAATAGGAAACAGCCTTAGGACACACGGAGGTTTCTCCCAGGAGAAGGCATCTAGGATGGCTTTGGTGTTGCTTTGCTTTCTGAACTCATGCCTCCCTTGCTTCCAGCTAAACACCCAATCCTTGGGGGGCAAAGCTACAAAGGTCTCTGCAAAGCACCCCAGGCTGCAGTCAGGAGCTGGTCTTTGCTGAGGTCTCCAAAACTCCTTTCTGGTGGGGTTTGCTCCTGCCCACACTCTCCATTCCTCTACCTGGATCATGGCCCTTTGGTCCTGGCTGAGTCCTCAGTGAACTGGCTGGAAGGTGCCGATGCAGCAGCAAACTGCTTGCTCGTTTGGGTTGACTTTCTGCCAGATTTGTGAGCTGGATCAGGCCATGGAGAGAGCCAACAAGCAGCAGATCCGGATGGGATCCCTCCTACAGCAGGGACTCAATGGAAAGCTGGTTACGGGCCACAATTCCTGCAGTTCCCCAGGGGATTTGCCTGGCTCCAAGGGAAAAACTGCAGGGCTTTCTCAAACCACAGGGTCTTGGGGAGAGAAAACAACTTTCGACTCATTTTTGCATGCAAAGCCAGTGCCAGAGCTTAAGTACCACGTAGCTCCTAACCAACACCTCCCTGCAAGCCCTGGGCAGAGATGCAGGACAGCCGAGTAGCATTGATGTATCCTGCTGGAGAATGGCCCTAGCAAATCAGCCCTTCTTAACATTAACATTAGCATTAACAAAAGCAAATATCTAATATCCTGAGCAGGACTGGTGCATTCACGACATACCATTTCCCTGCTCTTCGCAGCCAGAAGCCTCTTTCAAAACCTTCTTAAAACATAATGATGGGACTTCTCCAGCCTGGGTGTGTCTTACAGCACAGATTTGCAGTGACTTGGTCCAACAGCCCTAGACCCCTCCTGGTGCAAAAGGGGCCAAGACTCAAAGCACAGCTCAGCAGTGCCCTTGGAGATGCTGGGCAATGTCCTGCTGGAGTTTAGAGTCTGCCCTTGCACTGAGGGTTGAGGTGCTGCTGGAGAGCTTGTCCCTCTCTTTGTAGCCCAGCAGTAATGGTAAAGCTTTTGCATAGATGAATGCAAGATGTGCAAACACGCAGCAACTCCATGGCCAAAGAGGTGTCTGAAGGCGACTACAAGAATTTGGCACTCCTTGACCCTCCAACCTGCCTTCCCAAGTTTGCTTTTTGGCTTGGAACGGGGGGAAGAGCTCCCCATCACAAAGCTCCTATTTCCTTCTGCAGGGGTAAATGGGAAAAAACAGGTCTGTGTCCTAGGGAAGCAGTGGGAGTTGTTCGTCTGACATATTGTCTGGATTTTGGTTGTGGAAAAAGCCTGTGGCTGAAAAGCCTGAGATTTGCATGTTTTCGCAGACAGGTTCAAGTGCTTTTGTGCTGTATTTCAGTGGTGGAGGAAAACCTGGCAGCCACCAAGCCAGGATGTTGGAGGGAGGGGAAAGGAGTTGGAGGAGGTGCAGAAAACAGCCACAAGAATTACTTGAGGGCTGGAAAAAATGCCTGTGAGAGACGGAAAAAGCTCATTCTGTTCCCCTCTTCAAATTGAGGCAACTTGAGAAGGGTGTAGAAGAAAAGGAGATGCCGATGCGCTGGAGCCAGGTGGCAGGGGAGCAGTGGTGTCCCTGCCTCTTGAATCAAACCTTGTAGAGGTGCTCTTAGCAGGGTTTGGGTCATAAGGAGGTAACTCATGATGGCCCATGACACCCAGGTGGCAGAACAGTAAATGACTGGTCTTTCTGGAGGATGTGATATGCACAGAGAGGCTAAAGCCTGTTTGGAGAAGAGGGATGTGACTGCAAATTGTCTGCAACTACCTGGTAGGAAGAGAAAAACCTTTTTGAAGGTGCACGATGGTACAACTAAGGCAAGCACCACATTTTGCAGGGCAAGGTGGGAGCAATGAGAAGTGAGGCGGGTCCATCTGATCCCTTCCAGCACTGCCACGGTCCTCCCTTATGCCCATGTCGACCCTCCCCAGCCCAGGCAGGGAGCAGGAGGTGGGCTCCCATCTCATCATCGCTGCTGGAACTGCCTCATGGGAACACAGGATGGTCACAGCAACCCATGCAACAACCTTTGAGGTGTCGGTAGCGTTGCTGAGACCCAGACTCAAACACCTCCCATAGATATATTGGCCTAGTCTAATTGCAGGTCCTGGATTTCAGTGGTGGTTTTTCTCCAGGGCTTGTTAATGGTTCACCAGACACAGGTGTTTTTGCTCCCTACACAATCTGCTGTCTTCTCGCTGTTAACCCATTACTGGCTTTCCCTTCCCTCTCCATATATCTTTCTGGAAGAAGGACCACAGCAAATTTTTTTACACCCTTTTTAACGCCATTTCTAATCTGCTCCACCACCCAGGATGCAATGACTTCTTTCCTCCAGCCATACCAGCTCTCTGGCACTGTTGCCAACATACTGGAGAGCTACCAGAGCCCTAAACACAGTGCAGGTGTAGGTCCTACCACCCACAAAAAAAGAAAAAGCATGTTTTCATTGTGTCGGTAATTGCTTGCTCATTAAAACAGACGCAAACAAACCCGACTGTTGAAGGTCATGGGCACACCTGTTACCATCATTGGTAGGGGGTGGAATTTTTGACCTTCAGATGCCTTTGCTGCCCGTCCTGCGGGGGACCACGTGTCTGGGATGGTGCATGTGCCAAGGCACTGCCTTGCTTTCAGGCTGTTTGCTGGAGCTTGCTCTGCCTGAGACCAGTGATTGATTTCCTTCTCACATGGCACCGTGCCTAGGTATGTCTCCCAAAGGCCTTTGTTACTAGAGTGTTAACAATTAACCTACTCAGGCAGAAACAGAGCCAGGCCTTCATAATCTAAGCTTAGTTAACCATTCAGCTGCTTATCTGAAAGCAATTTTTCTTCTGTCTAACTGGAAGACATTTGCTAACTCATTTGGGTAAAGCAAGTGTGAAGACGCAAGAGTTGTTTTATGGATTGTTATATTTACAATAGTATCCAGGGGTCCCCCAGAGCTGCAGGCATGGTAGGAAACCTTGGTAAGAGGTGGCTGTGATGAATTTACCCACTGCACCTTGGGAAAATGAAATCTCATCCCAGATTTTCTGCATCAGGCCAATCAAACCAGGACAGGCATAAAAATATTGCTGTCTCCAAGGCAGAGGTGCTGGGGTAAAGGCCAAGGGGTCACCATGGTTGGATGGGACAGGGAGGTCATGCAACACGGAGATGGTGGGGAGCCGCACTGTTGCATGAAGTCCTGGTATCCTCGGCCAGAGAGGAGGCTGGCTGTACTGTTAAGACACAACACCCTTCATAGGTAAGGTGCTGGCATGGAGATGCCTACCAGGAAGGGTGCTTTGAATCAGTCCAGGCTTTCAGCTTTTATTAACACAGATGGGAAATGGGAAATTAGATCCGCGTTTGTTCTGGGAGGGTTCCCTTCTCCCCTTTTGTGTCTGCAGAAAGTCCCTTCACTTGGGTTCCTGCTGTAACCACGTGGCTCTGGGGAACTGGAGCTTGGCAAAGGCTGAGTGTTGGTGCTCGGAGGTGGTGGCTGCTGTGATGGATGGACAGACAGATGTCACTCAGGAGCCATTTGCGTAGAGCTGGTCTTTCTTAGGAGGTGAGACAGACCTGGTGTCTTCTTGAGAGCCTGGTGTGGCTCACCACTGCAGATGGGATGTAGTATCTGGGAAGATAAAACATCTGGAAAGGGCAGTGGCTGGAAGGTTGCTTAAAACTCTTGGTTTGGTTTTCTGTCTGTCTGGAGCCTCTCCACACCACCACGGGGCAGCGGAAGCTGCTCTCACCCTTCTGCTGTGGCTCAGGGGTCTCTTCCAAGCCCACTCATGCTTGGAGGTGACTTCTCTTTCCTTCTAAAGGACAGACTTGGGAGTGAAACGCTGGTAAAGGCAAGCCAGTTCAGCTTCCTTCATCCCCGCTGTGTTCACAGACTGCCAGGCTCAGCATCCTTATTCCTTTCATTGGGAATCACCTGTAAACCCAATTTTAGTTCATGTTACCATGGGGGGGAGGTGGTTATGAGATTTAAGGAGGAGAAATGTCCTGGGGAGGTTTTTAATCATGCATTCCTCCAAACCTGGAAGGAGGAAAAAAGACCCTCCAGCTCTGTGCTGGAGCCTGGCAGCATTATTCCTTACCTCATTGTGCTCAAAACTTGATTTCACGGTTCACCTGAGGAATGACTCAGGTAAAACCTGACTGGAAACTGGAGCTGGCCAAAAGACACGGAAGTGAGAGCCGTTGTTCTCAAAAAAATGGCCCTTCTTGGCAAACAAAGCTGTACTGTCAGGGATCTGTTGGCACTTCTGGAATCTCCTTAATAACATATGTGTAATGCTTGTCCGTATGCTCTGTTTATCAGATCCCGGGTTTACAGTAAACATAAGCTAATAACCATTTTTTCCAGAATATCTTCTTGGCTGATTCCCAGTTAGCAGCAAAAAAAAAAAACACAGAAAAGGTCCATTTTCAGAGTCTGGCCCTGTGGTGCAGCTTTGATCCCACATCCCGAGAAGGCAGCTGAAGCCCCCCTGCTTTTGGGTTGCTGGCACTGAGCGGAAACACCAGCTCAACAACCCAGTGAGCTTGGGACATGGCCCTAAGCAGAAGCCTGCTTGATGTGAAAACTACCACCTGGGAGCCAGAAGGTCCCCAAGGGCAGAGAAAGGCTGCAATACTCTGCTAGTGAAGACCAATGATGGAGATGCCACAGCGCTGAGCAGCTCTCAGAGGTGTCCCGGAGGTCACTGCCACGTCTCTGCCTAGACTGTGGCTCTCACTGGGCTAAAGACACTTGCCTTCCCTGCTTGTTGTTGTGTTGGCTTTTTTTCTTTGGAAGGATCAAACGTTCCAATGACCTCATCCCGCCTTCACAAAGTCAATATAAATGTGCAGATGTCACTGTGGAATTTACCCAGCAAGGAAAAGGTAACCTGGATTTCTCCTCGGCTGGCTGAATGGGGCCAGGGAGGACTGCACGGAGGCGATGCAGCCACTGCCTTTCCCTTGTCTGGAGCTGAGACCTTGCAGCACATCCCTCCTGTGGTGGCTGGTGTCCCATAAAAAAAGACACAGCCTATAAAGATCCCAAAGTCACTGAAAGGCAGGTTATTCCTACATTAGCAGCACAAAAAAGTCTTCCCTTGACTAATAAAATCCAAAGGCACTGTGGGTAGATTGTGGCTTCAGACAGGCAGTCTCCATTGCTCCTCATCATTCTGCAGCTTAACCAAGTCTCCAGGTGCCCAGCACACACCTAGATTAATCCCTAGACATCATGCGCTCGTGAACTGTCTATCGTGTTGTTCTTTGGAAAGTGCCTTTAGGGTGCAATGGGGTCATGAACCTTTCAGTCCTGGTCAGTGTGTTGTTGGAGAGAGATGTGTCCAAATGTTGCATGCCAGATGCGTGACCGGACCTGGACACTTCTCTCTGCTGGTGGAGGTTTTGTTACTAATGACTGATAAACATTTACATGTTTTGATTGTAGTGGGTCCCCATGCCGCACTGTGTGATGCTTGTGTGACATTCGTTTGCTGCTCGGCCTTTAGACCTCAACCAGTGTGTGACATGGAGACATCTCTGTTGGGGGAAGAAGGTGCAAGCTGCAGGAATCTCATTAGCAGTGACTACAAAATGTTCACTCATCGCTTCATACTGCTGGTGGTTCAGCTGGGCAAGTCCCCTGGGGACCCTCCTTAGGTGCGGTGATGTGCAAGGGGATGGGGAAGGTTACACCACCAAGCACGTTCTCCTCTGCCTCACAGCTGCCTTGTTCCCTGTCCATAATAAGGCGCAACTGGTGTGTCTCAGACCACAGAGGTTCCTTCACACCTCAACAGGAGTTCAGCTGGGATGGTGGCTTTCACCAGAGCACCTCCTTGAACCACTTTCTCCCTCTGTGACCACCTCCATACCCTGCTCTGCCTCAGAGGAGCTCTGCCAGCTCACTGTAGGTATCAGCTCTGTGTCCTCTCCCTCCGGCAGAGCAGTTTGCCATGTCTATCCACCAGCCCCATGACACTTGGGCCATATTTTGGACAGGGCAGCTTTCTATGAGAAGATCAGGACACTGAAAAAAGGGAGGAGGCTACAGGCAGCACGCCTGGCAGAAGCCTCCAGAAACACAATTTAATAAAAGCCAAGTCGAGCATCACAGACCCTGCTTTAACCTTTTTAATTTTTCTTTTCCATTCCATTATTAGTGCAAATAGCAAGACCCCATGAGACACCGTATCAGAGCTGAGCTCTAGACCGAAGCTAGCTCTCCAGGGAAATAAACCCAGCTCTCCTGCTTTACTTGGGAAGGGCTGATTTAACATCCCTACTCCAAGAATAGGGAAAATACCACTGAAATGGGGATTTTCTCCATCTCCACTGCCTGCTGGCCCTGCCTGAGCCCCCTCATCACTGAACCTCTCTCCAAAGGGCATCACTTTTGTTGACCCTCTTTTATCCAGGGGGAAACCTGCACCTCCCACTGCCTGTAAATTCTGCTTTAGTCCCCAGGCTGCCAGGACAGCTTATCTTGGGAAACCTGGAACTCAGGGTTCCTGGCACAAAAAAAAAAAGGAGCCTTCCTGGCCCATGGGGACCCAGCCACTGAACTCAGTAGGGTTAGGTGGACACTGGTCAGCTGTGTCTACAGCTGTCCACATGCCACTGACCCTGCTTGTCCAGGCTTGGTTCATCTGTGTCCAGTCTGAAGGTATCAGAGACATCTGCACAGGCTGGCAGATATGAGGCAGGACTCCAGGAAGACCCAAGCATTTCTGGAGTAGCACTGGGAGGACATATAGACCCCCCCTAGAGGCCTGGACACTCATGCACCAGTGACTGCATTGAGCTGTGAGAGTCCTTCCCCAAGTACGGAAACCCCAAGATTCACTGCAATCACCCAAACTTTGCAATGCATCTTCTCCCTTCCATCAGGTAATGAGATCCTTAGTTGATATGGGTTCAAATCCACCATTCCTCAATGAGGCAACCAAAAAAAGTTTGTTGTGGGGCTTTTTATTTCCTTAAATAAGATTTTACACCTTTGTGGGGCTGATTGCATTACAGAAGATCAAGTTAACACCTAAGCGGAGAGAATGGGAATCGTGGGGAATGCAGTCACTCTCTGCAAGATCTCCATCTTCTACTCCAGCTCAGTTTAACACGGAGCAGCTTCCCCAACACTCATATTTTATGGGCACACCCATCAGGGAAAACCCATGAGTTTCTGTAACTAAAGAAATTCTGTTGAGAGAAATAAATCCATGGGTTGTTTTTTTTTTTTTTTCCCTAGTCCCAGTCCATGCTGGGGCATGACTGCAGAGGCTTTGTCACCCTCGGGGGGTAGCGGGCCAGTGTAGACCAGATCCATTAGTGATGCGTCCAAGAGTGTAGAAACAGCTTGATTTTCAGCTGGGACTTTCAGAAGGGATATGCAAAAGGCCTTTTAGAAAATTATAAATTGTCCCCATGTGAAATCTGTCTTAGCACCAGTAGCTCTGGACCTTGACTGCCTCCGCTGATAATAAATTCAGCACCAATGCCACCACTGGTATTTGTAGAATTTCCCCAAAATATGGATGTGAATAGGCCTGGGTGCCTATGAAGCCAGAGCTGAAATTGCAGGACTGGGCTTTGTGATGGTGGTGGTGCTCAGGAAGAGCATCCAGACATGTGATGACTGGCCACCTGGTCAAAGAGAACTTTTAAAACCATTGCCTGCACGTTATCCACTTCCCATGGCCTAGTTTTGGCCAATCCAAGGCACAGTCTTAGTAAGAATAGAATGGAGGAGGGGAATAAATGTTTAAAAGAAAATTTAGGATGACACCTGGACAAAAGCATCTTTTTAAAAGCTCAAGTCCATGGGACAGCAACTCTCAAGGAAGAGACGGAAAGTGTGTTGCTTAAGCCCTGTTGAAGTATTGCTATGGGGTGTGCTGGAGGGAGTGGTAGTATGAGCCTACAGGTGGACCAGGGCTAGAAACCTTCCATCCCCATGGCCACACAAAATTCTTCAAATCTGGAAAAGTGACAGAAATAATTCAAGCTAGGGAACTCCAAATGGTTGTGCCCAACCAATGCTGTAGAGCTGTGCCCACTAAAACCCTCTCCCCTGGGAGCACCCAACCTTTGGACTGAGAAGCTTAAGAGCAGCTCTTTTGTATAGCAGTGAGTGGGATTCGGGGGACCACTGCACACCTCTCCTCCAAGGGGGGCTAGGGGTCATGGAGAGGAGGACAGCCCCATCGTCTGCTACATACCATATACTGAGATATGACAGCTTCTCTCCTTGCATCACCCAGCCAAGAGATTTGCTCATCTCTGCACGATGCCGATCTGCAAAGGGTATGGTAGATAAAACGCATCTCTTTCACAGTCTTTTCCTTTTCCTCCTCTCCCAGTGCCACTGACCTGTGCCTCCACCTTACCTCTGTGCTGCCATGGCCACGCTAGAGACGCTTCCTGTTCTTAGTGACTCAACCTACCCCAGCCTGGAGAACTTCCACAGTTTTGCTGCCCGGCCATCCCAACCCATCTCCCAGAGCACCATGGGGAGCGTGGGCAGCGGAGTTGCCAATGACCAAGAGTTCGCCATGAAGAGCGTGGGCACCCGGACGCAGAGCAGTGGACGGCAGACGGAGGGGTCTCGCAACGGGTACTCCACGCGGGAGATCTCCAACCGCTACTCCGGCGAGGAGAAGACATACAAGTCGGAGAAGGTCTCCAATTCTCTCTACATAAACGGCGACCTGCGCAAGAACGAGAAGGTGAAGATGGACATCTGTGGGAATGTGACCACCAACAATGAGAAGAACATGCCGCCTCCTCCCCAATACCGAGAGCCCAGTAACCCACCAAAGATATTGCCAATCTCCGGCAAACTAGACCAGGTGAGAATCCCCACCTCCTGGAACAGCATGATAGCCATGGCACATATCTAAAAACACAGATCAGGAAGCCTTGGGCAACAGTGCAATCCTGACAGATAGTCTAATTCTTACTTTGTAGATGGCATCATTTTTATGTACAGATAATATAATTCTTATTACTTTCAAGGGGTTGAGCAAAGGGGAATGTTAGTTCTTGAGGAACCCAAGAGCACGATAAACAGTGAAGTTTCCAGCTCATTTAAGCCTGTATTTAAGTCACTGACTATTCCAACCTACCCAAGATGCTGTGCCTACCTCCCCGATTGATGGGGAGGGAGGTGGAGCTGGCTCTCATTTCAGTAGGTCCAGCATTTGAGTCCCACTCTTATGTTGTGTGCCATCTATAGGCAATCTCCGACAGGCCACTTCCACCCAAGGGTGTTGCTTGAAAGTTGCTATGAGCATCTGTTCAAAATCCCAGTGCCTCTTGTGAGGGACAACTTGACAAGGCTTGAAAACTACCCCTGTAAGCGTTATCACTCATCCAAGGCCAGTCCTCGTGGCTCATATCAGCTTCAGGGAGCAAAGACCTCCCAGGCCTGGAGAGGCACAGCCCCAGAGCCAGTGGTGTTTTATATAGCCTGCTGCTCTGCTCCAGCAACTTCCATAATTTGTGTCCTGGGGACGCTGCCTTGTGCAGTATTATTTCTGCAGCACCTGATGGCCTTGTCTCCTGGGTTGTTAATCCACCAGCCCCTGTAGTCCATCTCAGTCCCGCATGCCAGGTTCCAGGTTTTTGGTCTCCAACCTTGCCTGCTCACCAGGGCTTGTTCTCTTTCTCCTGGAAGGCATTTTCAAAATATCTTTGCTAATACAAAATGGCTTCCTCTGGGTTAATTTTCACCTGAAGCTCAACCTGCAGAAGGGGAGACTCAATCCCATTTTTAGGATAATTTTGTTTCCGTAGGTGCATTCATGGGTGAGGAATGTGCAAGGTTTTAAAATCCTTTCTAAATCCCTTACAGCTGCGGTTCATTCCCCCCCTCCTCCGGCTTACAGCAGCAGGAAACACAAATGTTCAAATGAAGAGCAGCTTCAGCATGTTCCTTGCCCGGTGTCACTGCTGGGGTCACAGCTCCTACCTATTCCTGTCTGAGTATGACCAGGACATGATATCCACACATGGGAGTGATCACTGCCGGCAGTAGGGAAACGTGGTGCTCCTGGGACAGAACAGCTGCTAGTCCAAGGGTTAAATTCAGTTTTCAGTAAAAGCAAAATGCACCCTCAACGCTGTAAGTCCTTCAAAGTACAATCTGCCAAAATCAAAGAGTCGTTTTGATTGGGTCTGGTAGGCAGGTGGCAGGCCCCCTTCTTGCAAAGAGCACTAAGGGGAACCAAGGAGTATTCTAGGGAAAAATCACACACATTTGGGGTGAGTAATGTTTGGGTTTTTTTCAGTTGGGGCAAGGAAAGACAAAGCATTGCCCTACAAGTGACCACAGGTCCTTCATGTTAAATCCCAAATGGCCCAGGGTGTAATAACGCTGAGAAATATGGAGCTAGCCCAAGACATCTTAGCTCCATCAGCCCCAGCCTGTGCTGATGTGTCTCTTTCGTGTGTCGTTACCAAGCTTCCTACTATGTTTGATGCGTGGTCCTTTTTCCTTTTGCAGAGCAATGAGCCCTTAGTTAGACCCTCAGCCTTTAAACCAGTAGTTCCTAAAAACTTCCATTCCATGCAGAACCTCTGCCCGCCACAGAGCAACGGGGTGACAGAGAATAGAAAGAGCTTGAACCATGGCAACAGCAATAGCCCATCCGCACCCAAAAGTGGACTCGACAAGAGCAGCCTTAACAGGACTACAAACCAAGTGGGGGGTCTTTCAGATTCAGGCCGTAACTCATTAACGAGCCTGCCCACGTATGGGACAGGCTACAGCCAGCACGTGGGTCCAATGAGCGCCTCCACGAGCCACATCAACCGCATTGGTACAACCTACGTGGACAAGAACATCGTGGGATATAATGGGATATCTACCTCAGACAGTGGGCGGTCTTCAAGCAAGAGCACCTCTTCGTTCAACAGACTGAACCATCTCAATGAAACAATGCCTTTCCACTCGCCTTCAACTGACGACATCATCCAAGACCTGGAAGACCGGCTGTGGGAGAAGGAGCAGGAGGTCCTCCAGATGCGAAGGAACTTGGACAAAAGTGAGGCAGCCATCTTCCAAGTGTTCGAGGAGAAGCAGAAGATCTGGGAGAGGGAAATGGAGGACCTGAGGCAAAACTATGCCAACAAATTGCAACAGGTCTCCAAAAAGGCGCAGCGGGCTCAGCAGGCCTTGCAGCTCCAAATCTTCAAGCTTCAGCAAGAGAAAAAAAAACTCCAAGATGATATGGGACAACTCCTCCAGCAACGAGAGGAGCTGGAGAAGAAATTTGTGGCTTTCAAGAAGGAACAGGCTGAGTTTCTCCCAAAGATTGAAGAGACCAAGTGGGAGGTAAGAGCCTTGTTGTAACAGACCTTGAGTGAGGTTTTCATTGAGGGCTCTGATAGCCCAAAATACATCCCTTTTGCCCTAAGTGGACTCCACAGACAATGGCTATGGGTTGGTGGCCTCCAGGTAACAGATGACACTTCAGTCACCACTTCATTTGTCTGAGTCCCAAGCCTGTAGATTTGAAGTAAACTAAAATGAGCGCAAACTTTTGTACACACCTCTTGTGCTGGTTAATCATTTGGCTTCCCAGTCAGGTCACTCCAACGTGTAACATTTGCATCCAGTTTCAGAGAATACAGGTCTTTCTATACAGGTATTTGTGCCTACCAAAAATGGGTTTAAGTCTATTTTAATTAAATTCTTCTAACATTTACGTTTGGGCAAACCTTGAAACCACTTTTCAAATATTTGATTTTCTTTTTTAAGATATAAAGCAAGTGAGCTAAGAATTATACCGATAGCCAAGTCTACCTCATGCTTTCCATTGTAACACACTGTTTTCAGTTGCTAATAAGTTTATCTCTCTTAAAGGGCTGAAAGGCAAATTCCTCTTTCTAGTTCTCCTTTTGAGTCTTACATATTTTTTCTACTGTTTCTATTTTTAGAACATTTTATCAAAGTCTGTTTGTATAGCCAGTACTAACATTTTTTTTTCAGCTTGATCATGTGAAGAATTTTAATCCTTCCACAGACTGGCTAGAAACTTTAAATTTATTAAGAGTGCAGAGGCAACACATAGCTCTAGAGTCAAGAACACCCTATTCTGCTAATCCTAATGGAAAGTCAATGAAGTTGGGATTAATTAGGCTCTGAAATGTGCTATTTGCAGATGTTCAGCAGAGCTTATTAGAGGCTTGCTGTAAAATCTTTGCAAGTTGCATCCCAGAAGAAGCAGGCTGCATCATCCCACATGATGCCTCCTTTGGCCAGCTGCTCTGCCCAGATCTTTTGGTTCTTCCAACAAGTTAGGTCTGGAAAGTTCCTTGATTTTACACCAGTAAAACTGCAGATGGACTTTCGATTATTTGCTTCACTGCTATAGTTCTGTCTGCAACAGCTAACACAGTGATATTGATGTAAAGATAGGGATTCAGCTTGTGGATCAAGATACCTAAAATTTGTAGATACCTATACTTGTTGACTTGTTGACTTGCTCTCCAGGCTCCATGGGCTGTATTTCCTAGATCGCCACAGCACCCAAGTAGAGGCCTAAATTTAACAATTTTAGTCTGTAAATTGATTCTTATCCAAGCTGTTCATCATGTATTTCTCTGCCTTTTGGGAAGAGCTAGCCCATGGAGAGCACTTTCAGTAAATTGTGTAGTTTTTTAGCTAGGCAGTAACTACAGCTAAGCCAGTGTGACACAGTTCTGCATCTGCTGCAGACAAGTGCTGGTGTGGATGTGGGTACTCACAGAGTCAGGTCTGCATGGGGAACAACCACGGCTGTCAGCTCCAGGGAAAGCTGCTACCAGTAAGAAGTGACTGGGTACATCTCCTAGCTCTTGAGCCATTCGTAGCAAGTACTGGACTGTCCCAATAGCTGAGCTTCAAGATCTCCCTCAACATTATGCACCAGGCAAGTCCTCTATAGCAGAGAAAGGTGGAGGTTGCAATGAAGGTAGTGGAGAGGAGCGTTTGTCTGAGGAGCATTGACCCAACTGGAGGAGAGCAGCAAGGGACCGTGCAGGCAACACAGCAGGGAGGAAAGGCCAAGCATTTCATGTGTGACAAGAGACAGGAGCTAAGGAGGACGGGACACCCCAGTCCGGAGGTGGCTACCAAGTCTGTCTTCTCTGATCACCAATGGTTCCTTGGTGCCGCTCCCCAGCCCAGACTCCTGCCAGCATAGGTAGGCACTGTGTGTCTCTGCAATCATCCACAGTAGACAGATCAGATCTGCCAGTGCAGAGCCCTGAAAACCATGGAATTCATGGGAAAATGAGGCTTTGGTCATTTTTATGGTTCACTTCCAATACCCACAATTATTCATACAACTATCACCTTTGGTGGACAACGCAGGTACAGAGGAGTGTCATATTGAATTGTGACACCTACGTAATGCAAATACACACTGCAGCAAGGGTATTTCCAGTGGGCTTGTGTACCTTACCACATGGGTAAGACTTGAGCCACTCAGGATGAAACCTGAAACTCCAGTGCCCAAGGACAATGCATGGTAGTCACATTTCAGCAAGGGTGGGTTGCACCTCTCTCGTGGTCTTTGGCAGAGGGGCTGTCACTCTTCATGCACTGCCCAAAAGAATTAAATAGCTACCAGTCCCTGAACTGTCCCCAGTGAACTGAACCCTAAAATTTAGTCAACTGGTTTCTTCAGGAATCTTTAGGGAAGGAAAGAGTCATGGGACAACTAAGTAATATCTACTGTCTCTGCATCCTGTCGTACACTCCCAGTGCTTGGGCAGAGCCTGGGTGGTCTCTGGGTCTGAGATACTTCTCTCCCAGGCTTGTTCAAGGTCCAGATCCCGCTGAGGTCAATGGGAGAACTCCTCCTGAGAGCAGAGGGTTTGGGGTCAAGTATCACAGGCTTGTGGTTAGGCGAGTAAGATGAATGCAGGGAGTCAAGCAGTGTCTGTTCACCACTGGTGAGGTCCACAGCACTTAGCTTAGCTGTTTGGTCAACTCCAGCTGAGAACAGCATCAGGTCCCTGAAAGCCAGGAAGAAACACCAGATCTTCCCCACAAATGTGGTGACAACCTCTAGGTCTTTGGCATGGTCTGGGTCCTGGTGAAAGCTGGAGCTCAGTCCTTGAGCAGTGTTGCTGGCTGTCCCCTCCATTACCTGAGCCTCCTGCGAACATGAGGCCATGGACACATTTCATGGGCAGCATGGGGGACAAGCAGCAGCAGCGACTCCTTGCTGCCTTCCTCCTGCCTCATGAATGCTCTCCTCACAGGTGTGTCAGAAAGCAGGTGAGATCTCCCTGCTCAAGCAGCAGCTGAAGGACTCCCAAGCAGATGTCTCCCAGAAGCTAAATGAGATCGTGGGACTGAGGACACAGCTCAAGGAAGGTAAGAACTTCCTACGGGAGAAGGAGGAGCAGATCCTCACTCTGAAGGACTCCTACAGCTCCAAGAGCGTCAACCTCGAGATCTGCGAGAGCGAGCTGCAGCGGAAGATGAGTGAGGTCCAGGTGCTGAGGGAAAAACTGAACCACTGCGAGCTGGAGGTCTCCGGCTTGAAGCGGACACTTGCCAGCATGGGATCTCCGGGGCCTTTTGGTGGGGACCTTGGTGAGAAGCTGCAGGACCCGCTGGCCTGTGAGAGCGACGAAGCCAAGATGCAGCGGCAGAGCGAGGACAGTGTCAACACACTGCGGAAAGAGGTGGAGAGGCTCCAGACAGAGCTGAAGCTGGAACGGCAGCAGCGGGAGCAGCAGGTGATGGACTTTGAGGAGGAGCGGCGCACGTGGCAAGAAGAGAAGGAGAAAGTTATCAAGTACCAGAAGCAGCTGCAACTGAACTACGTGGAGATGTACCAGAAGAACCAGCTCCTGGAACACAAGGTGAATGAGATGAACACAAAGGCCACCAGCCCTCCACACACTGAGGAGAAAAAAACATGGACTCCCTCCAGACTCGAGCGAATAGAGTCCACCGAGATCTGAGGTGGGACCAAGACAATACAACATAAGTTTTTTATTGCTGTGCATGTACTACCTACTCAAGCCAGTGATCTTCCGAAGGATAATACGCTACCATAGGAGCAGTGTGAGTCTGCTCGCACCAAGCTCCACCACCCTTACTCTATACTTCTGTGGTCTGTAGGTAAAATAACTGTGGATGTGCGTTGTTTTTCTATCAATAATGCTACATCTCTTTTGGGTTGTTTCCTAGTAAAGCTGGTGAGGGTCAATTGGCTCTTTTGTAATCTGCCGTGACTGTTACTTCGCTAGAGGCTGCCATCCCTCTCCTACAATTCACCCCTCTTCGGCTGGTTGTTTTGGAGGGCTGTATTTGGGTTCTTTGGTTTTCCAAGCATTTACATGCAGCAAAACAGTTCAAAGTGGCGGGTTTTTTTTCAAAGTATTTTTAGCCACATTGGCTAATGGAGCAAAGCTCTTGGGATCATAAGCAAACTCACTGTTCTGCATCAAGTATCCTGTCTAGATGGTGGTCTTAGTGAAGTCAGTGGGAGACTGGCCACTGATTTCAGTGAAACCAGACATATCTCTGTCAGATGACTCCCTCTTGCCAGCCCATGGCTACCATGGTTGCAAGAGGTTAGGACATCCTTGAGGAGCAGGATGAACCTGTCCTGGTAACATGAGCCAACAAGGAATTATTGCCCAGCAGGAGCCTCTTTGAAAGCTCAGCAGAGCTTGACATATGCTGTGTTTTCACTTCGTTGTGGTTTCCTTCTGCAGTTCCACTTCTCTCCTGGGTTGTGACCAACCCTGGGAGCAGAAATACCCTCTCACCTCTGCCTTGGTCCCCCTATTCTTACCATATACTCAAGCTGGCTACAGCAAGAAAAAAACTTGGAAATCCAAGCTAGTTTCCCTTCCCAAGAGCCCTCTTACTTCCCAAAGTCAATGGAATCAAGCTTTGGGGAAGCCTCCAAACCTGTGGGATGTTTATGCAAACTGAATCCTTAGCAACTTGCCCCAATAATGGGCAATTGTGCTACACCATTCCGAAATGAATGATGCTTCAGTGCATTCTCTCGGTCCAGGGTCTATTTAAAAAATGGCATCCAAGCCTCACTCAGGCATTGCAGTGAGCACATATCAGCATTACCGCTAGACTGCAACGGGGCGAGCATTAGCCTTCAGTACAGCCATTTCAAACAGCACCCATAGCGATCCCACGTGGCATCACATATTCCAGGAACAGAGATAACGCCCGCCTAGCTTAAGGAAATATTCAGCAACTAACTCTGAGCATGAAAACAGTCATAAGAAGGGAAAATGCTTAAGATCACGCAAGTGCTTATGCCCTGGCAGAATAATAACCACATCCTATATGCACAGTCACTGAGAATGGTGCAGGGATGAAAAACCAGCAATCAGCTTTAAAAGGTGGGCAAAGTGAGTCTGGCTCTCCCTTTCACAGACATTTTTTACCATGATCCATAGCAAAGAGTAAAAAATGTTGCAAAGTGGAGTTTACACTGACCGTGCAGTGGCCAAAGGGTCAACGCAAGTGGGAATTTCAGCTCTTTGTCCTAGGCAGCAGCTAGAAGAACAAAGCTAGAATAAGCACTGGGATGTCTTGGAACGTCTGTGAGGTGACTCTAGGGAGAGTTTGGCCAGATCGCATTTCATCTGCATACCAACGAAGAACCTCAAGGTGTTAAGGGGCTGAAGACCTTCCAAACAAAAGCCCTGAAGCTACTCACTTTCCGTGTTTGCTTCCCCAAAAGCTCTCCCCTCTCCATCACCAGGTCTGACCTTCAAGTTGGGGTCAAACATTGTTGCGGTGAGCTCCAGACTGAGCAAAGAGGCTAAGCAGGAGAGAGGAGACTCCAGTTAGTCCCACCAACCTCCAGCCAAGGTCAACAGACAGTATTACTGGGCAGGAACTGTTTGTTGGTGGCTGGCAGCAATCCCTGGAGCCATAGAAAATGGAGATATGTGATGAGATCGGAGCATTTCAAGACCCTAGTTGAGAGCACATGGCTTTCCCTACTGCTTCTGCTTGTGCCTTTGGAGCTGGAGGAAGACACAATCCACCAGCCTGGAAAACACCAGGGTAGCTCAGCCTAAGCCCCTCTCCCAGGACCAGCCACAGGGGGACTAGGTCAGGTCTGACCCCTGAAGGGTGTGGAGATGAGTTCCACTATGAATCCTGCAGACGCTCCAGTGCTCTTGGACATCAGCCTGTGCACCCCACCGAGGAAGGACTACAGCTGCCTGCCGGTGTCACCCTGCAGCAGACTTTGCTATGCCAAGGGAGATACCCACATATGCTGCTGAAATTCACACTTGGCCAGGCAAATCCTAGAGCTTCCTCCATTTCATACACTGGGCCTTCGAGATGGAGTCAAACATCCCACAATGTCAGGGTTGGAGATTTGGTGTCTTATGTCATCTCGTCTTTCTGTGCCTCCCTTTCCACATCAGATAAACGCCCACTGTCTTCCTTCCCAAAGCAACTGTGAGGCATCTGTGCCTGTGAAGGGCTTTGCAGTCCTTGGGCAAAAGGGCAAAGCATAGAAAATGGCAAGAAGCTTAGTATCAGATGGTTGTACGGTGTTTTTGAGGCCACCACATGAAAAGCAAGCCCAACAGCAAGTGCCCTCACCACAAGATGGGTCCAATAACCTGGAGGGTCATTTCCACGTTTGCTCCTCCTGGCCATGTTGAGGTTGGTTTCCCACTAACT
This sequence comes from Burhinus bistriatus, assembly GCA_013397275.1. NCBI lineage: Eukaryota > Metazoa > Chordata > Aves > Charadriiformes > Burhinidae > Burhinus > Burhinus bistriatus. The sequence continues at coordinate 41,895 of VYXH01003222.1, read as the reverse complement.
ATCACAGAAACCAGTGTTTCAGTCAGTGGCTCAAGAACACCCAGAGTGACTGAGTTTCAAGGATCTGCTGTTGAGGAGGTATACACCATAGTTCCCCGCTGCGTTAGCACTCAAGAGGAATGGACACCGGCATCACCCTTTGGGACACCTTGTCACCAGAGCTCCTTGCTGATCCACAGACAGAAGCAGGGGCTTGTCTGGCCTCCCCACATACCTGGATCCAGTGACCAACAATCAGCCAAGCCCTCCAGCATGCCAGGTTTGCTCCATCATCTTTTTCCTAGATCTTTTTTGCAGTGGTGCCAGGAATGAGTGTGTCTTGATGGACCCAGTGAAACCTGGAGGCATATAGGTTTGTCTGACTGCTGGATGGTGCTGGACTACCCAGGGACTCAATGGCCTCACAGCGCATCCAGCAGGGACTGCAGAGCTCCTTGGGATGGAGCAGGAGTGGCAAGGAGAGATTTTTCACCTTGGAAGAGGAAAAGTACATTCCCTTCACCTTCTTTGTCACTGAATCACTTGGATCTAGAGTTTCGATCCAGATCTGAGCAACCTCAATTGTGGCCATTCCCTGGACGACAGAGAGCCTTGCAGACACCCAATAAGATGCTGTGCTGCTGCTGCTGGTTTTCTCCCTCTTGGGATTCGCCCAGCATCCCCCAAGTACTCAACTGTCCTTCACAAACCACCCCCTGATGCTATGGTGACATAAAATACTGATTATTTTGGCAAGTGCCCCAGCCAAACTGCCATGAAGGATTCCTGATCTTCAGGAATCCTCCCCACAACTGGATGCCATGTGCTAGCCTGGCATATCCTCTGCCATGTGCTAGCACTGAGTGGCCACATGCTGTTAACCAGTCTCTCGCGGAGATGACTACCCTTTGCTCAGCAGAGACAGAGCAAAATGATGGTGGGACACCTGGGTTCCTGTTGTTTGTGCTCAGATCTGGCCCAGATGGGAGCTCTCCCAGCTCTCTCCAGACCTTAACGTTTTTACCCACTGACTGGATGAAGTCTCCCATCACAAGCTTGATGTGTGTTGAGGCCCTGGGGTCTTAGCCTTGGAGCAAGATAGCCAAGGCGTGCCAGACTGGTGTTTTGATGACATATCCTGAGAATGGCCAAGAAGGTCAACATCTTGTCTCTTGGAGACTCAGGCATGGCTCATAAGATGTTTCTGTCCCGTGAAACTCACCTCAGAGTTTGGGCTCGACCACAACCCTGCTGTCTCCTCCACCTTTGCTCAGCCAGCTCTCGAGCTGATGGGATTCAGTGTGAGGTACCAGCTTGCATGTAATTCTCCAAGTACTGCCCTCAAAATCTTGTACGTGGTTAGTCTCTCCACTGAAACAAGTCATCTCTAACTTGCCATCGGCCAACAGCAAAAGCTGTGGTGAAAAGGGTCTCAGGTCATTTGCCCATACATGGGGTCCAGGGACATTAGAGATGCTCTGGGATATCTGATACATGGGGCTGGCCAATATGATCCAAGACCTATGGGACAGACAGGCCAGTGGTGGGAAGACCTGGAGCATCTCTAGTGGCACATCACCCATGTGCAGGCAACCGAGTCATGCTCCAGCACGACCATATGGTCATTACATGAGCAAACAGAGGACACTGATCAGCTCCAGCAATTTCCATTGTTGTGGATTTGGGCTAAGCAGGCTATCCTGGTGCCAGGGAAGGTCTAAGCAGCCCCTCTTACCACTTGCTGCGAGTAGGGTTGCTTTGCTCCACCATCATTTCGAGGTTGGTAGCTGTTGTTGTAAGATGCTGACCCAGCTGGGCTAGTTCCCCTCACTCTGCCAGCACTCCTGTCTCACCCCGGGTGTGAACACTGCAACCATCGCGTGTTGTTGTGCTTCACACAGTCCCACTTAACTTCTGCCACTGTCTCGTGGCAGCCGGCTGCACTGTTCTTGCTGTTGCTGGCACCGCACTGGAGGGAAATCACCTCCGGGTTTCCGCACTCAAAACAGGAATCTAATTGTTGCTCTTATGCTGCTACGTTATACGGAGACAAGTGTACTTGGATGTAAATAACAGCCCAGCTCTGTATATACAATGATTAAATGAAGAGACAAGAAAGCTCTGTGGCTTCTATATTGGTAAGCGGGATCAATAGTAGCAGCCGATGCTGCATTCGAGTGCTGAGCGCTACATGGAGAATGTTCAGCAGCCCCTGAGCTTTTGCTGGCTGCACTGGAAATGGGGTGGGGTCAGCATCTACCAGGAAGGCAATCCGCTTGGGAGTGGCTCTGACAGAGCAGCCTGGTGCCACTCTGTCCTGCTTCGATGCTTGCTGTCATCCTGAGCCAGGATTTGCAATTATTCCCTGGTTAAGGCTGAAGTCCCCTCAGCCCATCCTCGTGTCCCCCAAAACCCCTTGCAGACAGCGGTTCCCAGCGGTGTCCCCCTTCAGCTCTGCTGCCCATGATCTCTGCCCATGGAAAGGACCGACCTACCCTACTCCTGCCCCTCACAGTGGCACTTTATAGCTTGCTCAAGACAGTGAGCTCACAAGCAACATGACCAAAGATCTCTGCAGGACTGCATGCTTGGAGCTGCCTCACGGCTTTCCTGGGGACGGATCAGGCTGGTGTGGGCTGGGAAGGGGGAACGAGAGCTGGCAGGGGACAGGAGAGGGCTTGGATTTCCCTGCGTCCCACCTGGGAATGTTTGCAATGCCATGAGGGGCCTTTACTGTGCTAGATAGGACCGGGTAGAAAGGAGTTCCTGGGTGAGCTGATTGTCCCCAGTTGGTTACACGACTACCCTCCATGGCCGTGCTAACTACCTCCATGCATTGCACAGGCAGTGTGGACCAGGGGCTGTTCCCAGAAGGCAGAATGGATGGATGTAACTCCCCTTTTTTCTTGGGGAGAAGAGGGGATGCACGCCACTTGTCTTCAGGGCCACAAGCCTCCTCTACTTTAGCAGCAGACATTGCTACAGGGTCCAGTCAAGGGCTTGTTCTGGCTCAGTGTGAATTGGCCAGGAAAAATGTGTATCCTGAGAGCTGGTGGTCCTGCTGGCTGCCGCTTTGGTGTCCTCTCCCCAGCTCACCACAGGGCAGCCTCAGCACCCTCCTTACTAGGGAACCATCTTCCAAGGTGAAGGCACCGTGGTCTTTGCTTCTCCTGCCTGGGGTGCTGAAGGCATCTCTGCCCACCTTAGCTCCATGATGGCTCCTGAACCTAGTCCCAGCCTTGGCAAATGGAGCATGAGCCAGTGGGAGATCCGTGCTCCTCCACCCACAGTGCTCCTCTGGATGGGTGCTCGGGTGGGTCTGGGCCTCGAGCACATAATGCCCCTTCACCATGCCTCTGCTCCCCAGCTGTGCTAAGCCTTCTCTGCTCCACTCCTACCAAGACCATGAAATCCTGCTGATGTGCAGTGACAGCCCTCACTTCTGCCCTCGATGGGAGCAGGTCCAACTTGCCATTACTCTAACCCAACCCTTCAGCCTGAGCCTTGAAAGCCACTTTCTAGAACTACTTTTCATCAAGACCCCTTGCTAAAGATCTGCTCATCATGTTGCCTGTGTCCTGCTACTCCCCTGCCTCCTTTTAGATCATCACCATCCCCATTGTCCCAGGAGCATTCAGTGCCTCTTCCCAGGACTCTCACAGATACGTCTGAACAAGCCAGAGCTGAAACCCAAAGCCCCCACTGAGAGTGATGTGTCCTGACTCTGCCCTCAGAGGAGTTTTCTAGACTACTGATTCTCACCTCTTCTCTTCGTCATCCCCATGTCAGCTAGATGAGCCCTGCTTTACCTCCAAGAGCAATCTTACTTCTTGCTGAAGGACAAGGCTTGCAATCACTTGAGATGACTGCATGGGGCTTCACACCATCGCAACGCCACATCCAGCCAGCTCTGGGGCTTCCCTGGTCCTTCCACTCTCTGGAAAGACACAGGCGTGAGGGGTGTATGAGTATCCCTGGTCCATAGGGGCACGCAGCACCCATGCCACCTGGTTCCCAGTATATCAATAGTTTGGGATCACATCCAGATGTTTGCACATGTTGGCTTCACAATCGGATGTTCCATGGTGGCACTGCAACTGCCGGAAACACCACAAATGAGTCTCTGCATTTCCAGGATAAGCCTCCTCCCTGGTTCTCCCAATGAAGGGGATCGTGTCAGGTCTGGAGCCTGGGAGAACCTCTGACATGCAGGGTTGTGTTTTCACAGCTCTTTTACAGATCTGTTTTCTCAGGCAGAAAGTCTTTTCTTTCTGTCTCAAAGCAATAGATTTTTCTAGAGAGATTTAAAATGGACTATTCACAACTCTGATACCCGCAGGCAAGCCAATGTTCCCTTGAATACCTTCATAGCTCCAGCCCTGGGCTCTCCTCCTTTGGAGGGGGATGTGAGGTCCAGTCTGGCTCCAAATAATCACCAACAGTTTGAGCTTGGCGATCTCAGTTCGCCCAGAGAGCCCGAAGCTGCCCATATCCAGCAGGCCACCAGTCTGGGTCCACAAGAGGTGTGGTCCATCCCCCTCTGGTGCCCATCCCATGACTGTTACTGGGTCCCTGCAGCAGGTCTTCTCCATTCGCTCACCAACATTGGAGCTGCTGGGTCCCCTGGGGCATCTGAGCTCACAGAGTCACGTTTGATGACAGCCAGACACCAGTGGGAGACCATGGCACTGGCTCCGCCATTCCTAAAAACTAGGCTGTCCTAGGAGCCCTCTCAGAGCAGAAGGTCCCCTTTCCCCCACGGGTTGCACGTGAGTTCCCTTCCAGTGGCCGAAGGGAGCGAAATGTGCGCAGGCAGAGCTTCACCACCGGTGCAAAAATGTTCCATCACCGGTGCAAAAAAATGCTGCACAACCGGCCAATGTGTCTATGCAGTCCCTTTCCACGCAGCGGTGTCCCTGCAGAGCCCAGCCCAGGGCTGGAGCTCTTCCAAGGTGTCTTCGTTTGCACTCACTCGGACCTGGTAAACGCTGTGAGCCGAGAGGAATCCCTCTTGGTCTTTGCCTTGCACCGGGCAGTACACTTGTGAGGGTTTCCTCATCCTAAATCGATGCACGTTGCTTAGTTGCCTGTCTTCTGCGTCTGTTCTCCTGTTCTCCAGCAGATCAAAACGTGTCCCCCCAAAACCCAGCTCCCCTATGGGAGAACGTCAGGTTGGGCCAGCCGGCACGCCCGAGCAAGCCTGCTGTCTGATTTCACCAGCAATAAAAGCCTCGCGGAGGAGCGGTCAGAGCTCTCCACTGCCACTCCACCGCCGGGTGAGCTGCAGGCTGTGTCTGTGTGTAGGACCTCTGCATTAGACCCTTTGTCCAACGTTTTGGACCTACCCGACTGTAAATTCAGTCCCAGCCTTGTGCTTTCTTTCCTCTTGTTTGTTTCTTGATGCCTCGGTCTCTCTCTGCTCTTACTGTGAATTCAAACCAGAAGTGTTCTGAACTCGACTGCGTTACTGTTTTGTTTCTGCGTTGACTGTTGCTGGTTCCCCAAACTGCGTTTAATGAAACTTTGCAAAAAAAAAAAAAAAAAAAAAAAAAAAAAAAAAAAAAAAAAAAAAAAAAAAAAAAAAAAAAAAAAAAAAAAATTAAAAAAAATTATATCTATATATACTTAAAAAATAAAATATTTAAAAAAGAACTCCTTAAGGTTGGGTGTCTCTCCTGTCCACCGGTCACTTCCAAACACCGTTGTCTTGACTTTGCCTCTGGTCAGTGTATTTAAACACAAGAGGTTGAAAAAGAAAGAGATAAAATGCAGCATTCTGGGATTTTTGTACAGCAAAGGTGTACCCATTTTGGAAATTCTCGTTAAAACTATACCACACTACCCAATCTACTGCTAGTCTGTTGTATGTTTCCATTGGGTTATCAAGATGTGAAGAGCTACTGCCTTTGCGATTTTCTACACTGAATATATATATATATCTGTACAGAGGTATGTATATATATAAATATATATGAAGATCTATATGTATACGTATCTCTCACTCCCCTATCTCTACCTGACTGTGAAGGATTTTTATTGGGCGAAATAAAATGGAGAAAGGCCCCGTTTTAAAAACCTGACTGTGTGGCTTGTCTTATTGCGCTGCAGGTGGAAGAAGTTGCAAAGACCCACGTGGGATTCAGGAGGGGCCTGTAGCCAGGCTGGGGAACTGCAGGGAAATGGCTCCGCAAGAACCATGAGGGGAAGAGGTGGAGGCTGCCGGGAGCAGAATGGGACGTTGCGTGTGTCCATGTCCGAATGGGACGTCCCCCAGTCCTGCTTTCCCAGGGCACAATCGTTGTTTAGGCTCTTCAGGCACTCGAGAACAAGTACCACAAGGCCACCATGGTGGCCGCAGTGGTGGGACAGGGCTGGACAAGACATCTGTGTTTGAGGTCTCACCTCAATCCATGGCTCAGATCCCCATGGATATGTCTGGAGCCATTGAGGATGTTCCAGGGCTAACTGAGAAAGACAGAGGCTTTCCATCCAGCCCACAGATATGGTGTCTCCCAGCCCCACACAAATGTCCAAGACCTCCCAACACTCATGTAGGTGACTGAATTGCTCCCAAGCCTACCACCGCTGGCTCCCAAGACAGGTGAGGATACACTGGGGAAGACAAGACCCAGGTGGAGATGCCAGGCACGGCCCTGGAGCCAGCTGTAGTGGCGGGAATCCGGCATGAGCTAATTCTCCTTCCCTTCCGTGCCAAGATCTAACTTTGAGCAGACACATCTCATGCTGCAGCATCTCTCTGGGGTTTCCCCGGCTCCGGGGCTCAAAGGCTGCCACCCCCAAGAGAAATCTCTGCTGTGTTGAGGCTGTGAGGCTGGGAAGGGAGACAGTTTGAGGGAGCTGCTGTCTGAACTGCAGGGAACGGGCCAGGGAGGTGTGCGATGTCCACCGTTGGGCATTCTGACACTGGGTTGGAGAACAGGGCTGCTTCCCCAGCACGAGGCCTTCACATGGCTGAAGGAGTAGAAACACAAGCAGTTGAAATGCATCAAATTTGTGTTGGATCCCTGGATGGTTGAGGTGAGGAGGAGGATGTTGCCAGGGAGGCGGTTTTGGAGGCTGACCCCAGGCTGAGGTCCATTTCACTTTCCCTCACAACCAGGGAGTTAACACAATGTCCAAAAAATCCTGCCAAATTGTAGGTTTTTACTCAAATGAATCCCACCCAAGCTGCTTTGTCAGCGTCACATTAAAGCAACATTCAGATCAACATTATTTTTCTCAAAAAACCCCAACGAATCTAGCACTTTTCCCAATACCGGCTTTGCTAGAGAGGTCTCCTGTCCTCTCACGACAAAGCTGATGCCTCCCAGGGCAAAACAAGCACGTCGAGGATTCAATGATTTGCCTCAGACCAGGTTTAAGGCCCAAGGTGCCACCAGCAACACAAGGCTTTTATTACAGTTCACCACAACCAGCGTGGCTCTCCTCCATTTGGTCTCCTAAAGAAGTGATTTCCTCAGTTGCCAGAGGATAAAAGGTTGACGCGAAGGAAGAGATGAAAAGGAAATTCACCTGGTAGAAAGATTAGGAATGGATGCAAGTGCTAAGTAAGTCTATGTGTCAAGCCCTGCTTAATGCACTTCCATGCTCAAGCCCTTATTTAACTACTGTTTGCCAGTAAGTCCACAGTGGACAGGAGAAAGATGGCTGGGCACACTGGAGCCGTGAATATTTGAAATATTCAAAAGCTGTCTGGCCATGGCCCAGGCCAACTAGCTCTTGGTATCCCTCCCTGAGCAGAGGGTTGGATCAGATGACCTCCAAAGGTCCCTTCCCACCTCAGCCACTCCGGTTCTGTGGGGAAGGCTGCAATGAAGGGTGTCAGCCGAGACACGCGCCTCCACCACGCTCCTAGGTTCACGACCCCACTCCACACCCCTTGGGAGCAGCCTCCCAGAGGCTGTGCTCTGGCCCCCACCCAGGACTGCCCCCTGCACCCCGGGGCCTGATGCTTCCTTGCTGCCCACAACCAGCAGTAGCTCCTCCTGAGGTAAGGCCACCCCAGCACCCCCAGCAGGCCACCGGGGAGACAGGGACGGCGGGCCCAGACAGACCGCAGCCCCAGCGGGACCCTGAGATCGACTGCTGGGGGGCTGCGGCCCAGCTCCCCGGGGCAGC
>VYXH01003222.1:8593-33582 GCA_013397275.1 Burhinus bistriatus | reverse complement strand
ATCTGTTGGGGGGGGGGGGAAATCCTTCCCTGTTAATTTTTCTCTTCAGCCCAGGTGCAGGTGTTAACTGTACACCCTTGGCCAAAACGAGCTGTTTTACCCCCAACATTTCACTGCTCAGATCTGAAGTTCCTCCCATGTATCGAGGAGATGCTTTCTGCCCTTTTTTTGTCAGTGGTGCTGGGTAGGGGGAAGCATGGGATGGGGCGGTGCGCTGCAGTGGTGGGTGGTCTCCTAACATGAGTCCTGCGAGGGTTTTCCAGCGCTACTGAAAGCTCTTTTGTGTGTTTCAGAGGGACCAAAAGCACTGACAACATTTTAGAGTGCACTTACATCCCCTTTCACAGAGCTGATACTCCGAGGCGGGTGGCATCCCTCCAGGAATGTTGTTTTCCCTGGTTTTCAGCTAACGCTCAGCTGTGCAGTTGTGCTCTTGGCAGAGAACTCATCTGTAAGTGTGACACACAGACACACACACCGAGGTGTTTCTATCCTAGAGGACCTCCACAAAGTGCATTTGCAGCCTACAAGGCCCAGCTCCAAAACTCGCTTTCTGACTGGCTTTTTGGAGTCACTGGAAGTGAGTTTTCTGGAGGGACTTGCCTAGAGGTGGGAAGGAGTTTGGCTGTGTTTGAAGAAGAGAAGCACAGTGGGAGGAGGAAGGAGGGCTGATTAATCAGGGTAAGAGGAAGAGAGGAAAATCAAGGAGAGGTGTAGGTTGAGTTGGAAGGGAAATGCTGTAGAAACTTAAAACACCATAAAGATTTAGGTTGGGAGTGGGTGAAAGTCATGGGCAAAAGGCCACTTGCATCCAGCCTGTTTCCTTCGAAGGTGCTTGAAGTATCTCGACCCAGCCTGACCTTGCTCCTCTGCCTGTGGTCTTCTCTTTTTTTTTGCTGGATTTGGAGCAAGAGTGGAGAGAAATATTCGCTTTACTGAATAGCTTTCCAAATACCTCACAGCTTAACACTAAACTATGTAGATGGTTTTCTTAGCAGCACACAACGATCGCCTTTGGAGCCTTCGGTGTGCAAATGCTGTGACTTTGGTTCTCTGTCTTGAAGTGGGGCTGTCCTCACTGAGAGGGGTGTTTCTGATAACAGCAGAGTGCTGAATTTCATAGGTAGCATCACTTTTCCATAGCAAATAGAACTTGTTTTAAATAAATGGCATGTCTCTCCATAGTGCGTGCTTGTTTCTCAATAACAGAAAAATAAATAGAGGATGTGCAAAATAGAGTCAGACAAGAAAGCCTCTTGGAAAGCCTACATAAACCTCCTGTTGTCCCAGATCATTTCTGCAGCTTGAACCAGCCCCTCTGAGTGTCCTCCAGGACAAGCTCTGTGAGGTGCTAGAAAAGGACACAATGCCGGAGGGGATGGGGTCTCCTTCCCCCAGCCACGGTGCAGATCTGAGCCTTGCCCACTTCACAGCTGCCTGTCTCCAGGCACATGAAGATGGCATCTGTCACTTGAGGCCAGTTCAGGCTGGACATCACAGCCAGTAGAGCCAGAAAAGATATTTTCATCAAACATTTCTACGTGCTAAACAGGAGAGCTTTGAAATCCAGCTCCTGCTTGCTGCTGCTGACGGCTTTGCGAGGCCTGGGCTGTGCTGCAGCATCACAGCTCTTGGCTTGGGTTTTGCTGCCCAGGTTCTGAGGGATTTTTTCTTTTGCCCCACTCACAAGACAGTCAGTGGTAGGGAAGGGGTAGAGTGTCTCTCCTGCCTGTCACAATTTGGCTTCTCTCATGGGAAGGGGACAGTTACGCCTTGTAGCTGCCTGGCTGGCAGGCAGTGGCACAGCTATAAGGGTCAGCAGTGCCTGGGCTCTGTCTGGGATCTGGGGAGCAAAGCCTGATCTGGACCAAGGGGCTGCCCCATGGTGTGTCTTGAGATACAAATAAGGTGCCTGGCAAGCCTAGCGGCTAATGAAAGTCTCACAGTATTTTATCAGCCATCTACTAGTCATCTTAAAAATGCATTGGGCTCTTTCTTGTACCCTCCTCTTTGCGTGGCTGTCTCCAGAAATCTTCATTTCAGCTTACCTTCCCTCTTTTTCCCCCAGAGCCCCCTGTTATCCAGCCAGGTTGCTTTTTTTCACCTTTGTTGCTGGGGCAGCTGAGAGGGTTACTGCTCCAGCCACTTCTCCTCACCCACCAGCTGGCTGTTGCTGCCCCCAAGCTCTGCCCATGGAGCAGAGGATGCGATGTCTCCTTGGCTGCCTCAGTGCAAGTCGACACAGTTGATCCCAGAGGGCTGAATTGAGCCGCTTGACTTTGCACTGGAGCAGATTGGGAGCACTCTTATGCCAACCCTGTGCTGAGGTGCTGTTCTCGGACAGAAGCCAAGCCCCAGGAAGGCAGAGGTAAAGCTACCTGGTGAGAGAATGGCCTGCAGAGAGCAGCAGGCTGCTTGTGGCTGTGCCAGATCAGAGATGTCTTGCCTGCCAGCCTGCTCCTATTACTGCTTTTGCTGCTGTGGGAAGGTTCAGGGCACAGACGAGACAGCTGAGGCTGCTGCAGGGAGCCATCCCCCCAGCAGGCAGCACCCCACATCTGGCACCAAGAGGGAGCAAAGACCATCACTTTGACTCTTCCCGTCCTCCCTCCCTCTCCCCTTGCCCTCCCTTTCTGTCTCACCCTTCCTTGGGAGGAGCTGATGCTTTGCCATTGCGATGCAGCAATAGATCATCTAATGGGTAATGAAAGACGTGGGGATTCTTGTACTCAAAAAAAAAAAAAAAAATCCAGCTTATGTTCAGCCAGAACTAGTTGTGATGCCCCATCCCACTGCAGCCCTTTCCTACTCATATAGCCCAAACCCAGAGCATTCTCCTCACCTCTTCTTCCCCCAAGGTATCCATTTTACTGCAGCAAAGCTGAGTTTTCCTGCACTGATTCGACATCTTGATCAAGCCATAATCAGGAAGCCCCATGTATAAGCAGAGCTCAGAGGGGTGCCCATAAAGGATTTATTTACCCCATGTGGGGAGCACAGAAGCTAATGCGTATCGCTGTTGCAGTGTTTCTGCCAAGCTTCGGCTTTCCTGATTGCTCGGCACCTTGTTGTAGTGAGAGCACAAGGGATTTTAAAGAAGTTGAAAACGCTTGGTCTAATGCATCTTAGGGGTTGGCCACACATGGTGGGATAAGGGTGTGTTATACAGAGCGCTGACCTGGTGCTTTTTTTTAATCAGTGTCTGAGTCATCATAAACAGGCTCGTTTGGCAGCTTGTGCAGGCTGGCAGCACACAGCTTAACTCCTGACAGATTTCTCATCCTCACCCTCTGTACTGTAGCTGGTTTAGGCAGGAGTTAGGAAGGCACCTGACATTTTTAAGCCTTCTGTACCCTAAAACTATGGGAAACATTCCCAGGTCTGAAGCATAAAACTCTATTCCCTGTGATTCTCAACTCAGGATGTAGCATCTCGTAATGATTTGTGTTGTTTCTGCCATACTCTTACCCAACGTTCTTCTGGGGCCCCATTTCTCCTTTCAGCTAATCTTTGTCTACAGGTTATGGGCCAGCTTTCACTCTGTGGATTGGTTTTGCGGAGACTTTGCTCGCAGCGTTCACATGCTGTCTCCAGATGCAAAGAGCAGTGCGGCACCCTGCATATTTCAACAACTTCTTGGGTGGTGGTTGGTATTTCAGACTATGGTGACCAAAGTAGCAGAATGCTCTGTTTCAATACGTTCTGTGTAAGCTGCAGCTTTACTGCAAAAATATGTTTTCGTTGTTTAGAATGAAAGAAAAGCAGTTTGGGTCTCTTAGAAAAAGAGATTACTTTCTCCTTAACTCCCACAGACTCTGCCAGGTTACTTGTAGCTGTGGAGTAGCAGGTAATACCCGATTGCTGTGTACCCTGACTTTTGGTATGTCAGATCACCTGGGTGTTTGTCTTGGACTGCTTTTGCATGAGGTGATGTTCGATGGCGGCTGCCTTACAGCTTTGCAGGGAAACAGCTGCCCTGGCTAGGGGAAACACTGGCATCATGTCACTTTTGGTAGCATAAAGGATAGATTAAAAAGTGCTTCGTGTTAGGTGGAAGCCACTCATTCTTCGTCTGCCCTTTTTTCAGTACCTGGAAGCAATTCTGACCCCAGTAAATTGTGATCCATGGCTACAGTGCTAATATGCCGAAGATTTCCAAGACTGAGCAGGGTGACTACATTTTTGACTACAGCCAAGCGCAAGGCCGGGAGCGGAAGCAGTAAAAGTAAGCAGAAAAAGGAAGAGAACTCAGAAACAGCCAATACCGGAACCGAATCTGTGGCTACAATCCAGTTGCTGAATCCACTGGACTACAGAGTGTCATATAATCCATCTGCCTATGCCAAAAGCAGAGCTGCCTCCTGGCAGCATGCTGCTGGGAACAGTGGCCAGGCTCTCGGTGACACTTTCACCAGCCGTGGCACCACACAGGTTCAGCATACGTTCGGTACCACCTCTTCTCAAGCTTTGCCACCCATCAGAAACACCCTGCCAAAGCCCAAGCCCAAACCGCTCCTTGAGCAGACCATCTCGACACAGCTCTCTGCGGCACAAACGAAGGAAGAAGCAGAAAAGGAAAAAACAGAGACACATGACTCCAAGGAGGACCCTCGTGTGTTTCAGAAGGGGAGGCCTGAATACAGATCTCTCAGCTATGACAAGTTTGAGCCGATAGAGACCCTTCCTTTAGAAGAAGGTGACTTGATTTTACACAGTGTGGCCGTATGCAAGGGCAGCCAGAGCCCAGAAACTATTACAGATTATTTTCGCAAACTGAGTTGTTTGCCAGTGGAGCAACATGCAGCGTTGGTGTCCGAACTCAGTTTTAATACATTGTGTCGCTGTGCTGTCAAAAACATCAGATTGTTCAATACTTCAGATCTCATCGATATTTTAAAGGCTTGCATTCGTTTGGTTGTTCCACCCACCCACCCTCTGCTGAATGCATGCGAGAACGAATTCTGCCGGCGGGTGTGGGACATGAACCTGGACCAGCTGCTGCTGGTGGCTGATTGCTGGCGCTGTCTGGAGCGTAGCGTGCCTTCCTACCTGAGCATTTTGTTCAGCTATGCCAACATACACTGGAAAGACCTCACTTTGCCCCAGTTTGTTCAGCTCATGTATATCATAGGTGAAGGTCGGAGGTCACCTGTGGACTTGACGCAGAAGGTGGAGAGCATGATTTTGAAGTACTTGGACTCCTTCACCTTGGAGGAGGTGGGTGCTATCTGCTTAGGGCTCTTCAAGTCCCTCAGTGGTATCTCTGACCACATCATGAGAAAAATTGCAGACAGAGTCTCCCTGCAGATGGAAGACATGAGCACGTATGCTTTGGTGAATGTGCTTAAAATGCTCCGGTACACTCGCATGGACCACTTACCCCTCTTGAAGGAACTTGGGAAGGTTATTCCCACTCGGATTCCTACAATAAACATCCAGGGCGTCATGCACATCACTCTTACCTGTTCATCCCTGCACTATTTTGATGAAGGCATTCTGGCTGCTGTGGCCGTGTCTTTGCCTTCTAAGGTGACTTACTGCCGAAGCAAAGATGCTGCCAAGTTCTTGTGGTCGTTTGGATGCCTGGACTATGAACCTCCAAATGAGGAAGAGTTTTACTCCAGCCTGATAGAGCAGATGCATAGAAAACTTCATGAATTTAGGAAGTTTCCGGAGCATCTCCTTACTGGTTTGCTTGGCCTGGCATTTGTCAAACGTTTCCCAGAGGAGCTGATAGACTATGCTTTGAGGTATGAGTTTGTCCAGAAAACAAGAGGTAGTAAATATGAGCTTAAAAAGGACCTGTTCACCCTTAGTAAGAGTGTTGAAATTGAGTGCCCAAGCTACCAAGGCAACCGCCTTCCACCTCAGCTTTATGAAGAGGTTACCGAGATGGTTTTGAATTTTGCAGAGCAAGAAATCTACGTCAGGCCTGAAATTGTGGAAGCCGCCTCTCTTCTTGAGAGCATGTTAGGTGGCCCTGAGTATGTGAAGAACCACATGATCCTGCCTCACACGAGATCGAGTGATCTGGAGGTTCATTTGGCCATGGACGGGCATCCCATCCCCTTCAACTTAAAAGGCTCTATTGCAGATAAGAAACTGAAAGACATCGGAGTTAGTCTAACAGATGACTTAATGACTCAGCTTATAAAAGGCAGATCTAATAGCCAGTCTCCCGTGAAAGTGGAAAATGAAGCCAGGACTCCTGGTCAGGAGAGAGGGAAAGAAGCACAAACACTACGTGTGGGGGATTGTGCTGCGCTTTCAGTTGGAGCTGTTATTGGAGATGCCAGATTGCAAGTTGAGCCTAAATTGGGGCACTGTCTTGAAGCCTCCCCCTCTCTTACACTGAATCGGCAGCCTCAGAGGGTGAAACTGGCTGTTCAGGTGTCCAACCGAAATCACTACTGCTTCTGCTCCAAGCGGCTCTTGGGGCTGCACTGTTTGAAACGGCGGCAGCTGCGGCAGCTGGGGTATGTGGTGGTTGAGCTTCCCTTCTGGGAATGGTTTCCTCTGCTCAAACGCACGCGTTTGGAGAAACTGAGCTACCTCCATTACAAAGTGTTCGACCCAGCGCTGCTTAGCAGGGCTGGATAGTCTGGTGTAGTGTTTGCTCAGACACAGCCTCCCAGATGCATCTCTCTTTCTGATGACTGATTAAAATGGTCTCTGAGTGTTGGTTAAGTTTTTGGCAGGTGCTCTGTGTGCTCAGGCTGCCTTACTATGTTAGCCAATTCTGCTCTGCTGAGTCGTATGTCCCGCGCTCTCCTTTTGTACATAGATCCTCAGTTACTTCCATGACAAATAAAAACTCCTGTGCTATTCATTTTTCTCTTTGATTACTTTTTTCTCTGCCCTAAGTGAAGTGGGTGGATTTGGTGACTCTGCGAGAGCAGAACAGTGATATTCGGGAGAGAATTGGGATGGTTTTTAGTCATGAAGCTGACCTGGATGCCGGGAACACACGTAGATGTTTCCTTACTGTTTCCATCACCATTGAGCTGGGGCTGGTAGGCATGCAATCTGAGTTTCTCCTTTAGGAGCTGTGCATGAGCAGGACAGATCGTGAAAGCTGAGTGGTGAGATGGAAGCTGGGGCTGAGGGTTAGGGTTGCTCTGACCCTGAGATACTAATTTCATACTCACCTTTCAGCAGTGCCTGGCAGAGAGGATTTGCGTCCTGTTGATAATGGCTGCTGCCGAATGGGGACGACAAATCCACCTCGAGGCGATTCCCCTGCGAAGGCGATGAGTCCTGTGCAAACTAGAGTGCAAACTCCAGCTGTGTGGGGCGTCTGCTCTAGAGGAGAGGCTGTTGGTTTTCACCCTCTGTCACATGGCTCAGCCTGTTACGTTCTTGCTCAGGATGTGGCCTGGTGTCTGATTTCTGCACGCCATTCGGAGGACAGAGTTGCTGGCTTCTTCCTGAGCTTGCAGGTGGTGATTCTCTCCGAGAGGGACGTTTCCTGAGGTGCACAGGGAAGGCTCAGCATCTGATTGGAGATGCAGGGATTATTTCACATGGAGCAGCAGGTGAAACTTCCATTCCTGCTTGCAAAGGCAGCCAAGCTGTTCTGGCTGTTTTGCAAGGTGACGTTTCAAGGCGTACTAAGGTGGAGGCTTGAGGAGGAGAGGTGGCAGTAAGCAGGTTGGTGTCCCAAGACAGATAGTGTATATTAGCACATTTTGGCTGCCTGATTTAAAATGTCTGGCCTGGTTTTTTCCTCTCCCTCAAATACTCAGCATTATGGAGCACCCTAGTTCCATGTCCACTATGCACGTTCCTTGTTGCAGCAACTCCCTAGTTGTATGGAAGTTGTAAGGAAGGCACATAGTGACTAGCTCCAGAAAGCCTGGTTTTAAATTACTTGTCCAACACCACAGAGGATCTTGCTGGCATAGAAAAGTATGGAATATCCTTCAGGTCTGCATTTCACTGCCTCGTTCAAAAGATCTTTGTTCACCGTAGGGAAGGCACACACTCAAGAGAGATGGACACTTGTGTAACATCCTGATGGCGCTTCATAGTCTTTGAGTCCTTTGTGATCTTTGAGTTGTTTGTTTTGACGAGTAATAACTTTAGTAATGCAGTTTTGTGGGTGTTGTATTTTTAAAGTGTTCATAAATTCAGATCCTCCTTCGTGCCACAACCACGTGAGTTGTCACTAACATGGGAGACCTCCATACAAGTTTGGGGTATAATGGCAGCAGTAGCCTTAGGAAGCCACATCTGCTGCCCCATCCCATTATTTTTCCAGAGATTTTTACAGTCTGCATTTCCCCAGCTCTTGCTTCAGCTCAGGCTCTTTGCTAGAGGGGTCCTGGGCTCACTGTCCCCATCTGATCCTGGCTACCTCTCTGATCTGTTCCTCTCACCTGCTTTTGCCTGTCCCTGCTGATTCTTGTTCCCAGCCTGCTCCTCTGACCTCAGCCAGACCCTTTACTTTCCTATCACAACGTGTGCAGCCAGTTCTAGCTTTCCTTCTCTATATGGAAGCTTAGTTCCAATCACATTCCGGTTTCTCATTTAATCTGTCTCTTCATCCCCACTGTCTGTCTTCTGAGTTGCATTTTCACAGAAAGAGTGAAAAAACCACAGCCATGGGTAAAAGCAACTCAGTGACCAACTTTTGCTGTGAAGCAAGATCCTGGCAGAGCAGAGCTTTTCAGAAGAAGGGAGAGCACTGACTTGGACATGCAGAATAATGCATTTTCTTACTGAGGTGTTGAACCTTGAAAAATTAGCCTGAGCTGTTTAAGTCTGTCAGGGTCACAAACAGGCAGGAGAAAATCCTATAAAATTTACCAGTATGTACATATATAGCTCCTCATGGCGTGGAACAAAGAGCAACTGAACTGGAAGACAGTAAGTTTAGTGAGAGAATAAATTGTTTGTAATTAACCAGAGCTAATTGCCACATTACTAAAAGCATGGTAGAAAAGGATGAAGATTTAGGGCATAACCTCCATAACAGCCTTAGGCTTGGAAGAAGACGTGAGTCTGTCCTGAGGAATGGCTTGCACCCATCTGTGATTTGCCTAGCATGAGACAGCACTACGAAAGAGGAGGTTGCACGACCGCAAGGTCCACAGGAGAATTTGACACCCACCGTAGGCAGGATCTCAGTAGACAGCATCTCAAAAGAAGTGAGTTCTTAAAACCATGAGTTTTCAGGGTGCCTCTCCCCGCTCACCATCATTCAGAGAAGGTCTCACTGAGACTTGCTGAATGCAAATGCACCAGTCTGGTCAGATGGGAATGGAGAAGTCTTCAGCCCAGGAAAGAGATTTGAGGAGAAATAGATCAGAGGGCGAATGTTGAGTCATTCCAAGAAAAGGAGCAAAGAGAGTTGATTTGCCATTTTTCATAATACCAGTTCTGAGGGCCAAGCTAATTTACCGGGCAACAGGTTCAAAATGAACCAAAAAGATTAGGTTTTGTCACACAGCCTGTAGTTAAACTGACAATCTTACTCCCACAAGATGTGGGTGCCAAAAGTCAGACCAGTTCAAAAGCCTGTTTGAACAATTCCTTACTGGCAGCCCTGTACTCGAAGCCTCTCAGGCTCAGAAAGCCAAGGAAATAGTATTGGAGGAGCGTTGTTTTGTGCTTGCCCTGTTCCTGTGTTCCCTGTTGAGGATCAGGAATTGCTCCTGATGGCTGTCAGACCAAATACTGGGCTAGAAGGGGTGCTCATCTGGCCCGCTACAGCTCTTCTTAGGTTCACACCTGGTTCGGTCAAGCATTGACATTGTAATCTTCAAGCTCTGCTCTGTGCAGGCTTGGCTTCTATCGTGTGGATTTTTATATGCGGGATTTGTACCTCAGATACCGCGTTTCTCATTTCAGACTGTTGCACTCAATCGCGCACAGACTGGACTGCAGCCACACGCTTAGCAGGCAGGTGAAACAAGCTCGTTAATGCTCTGCATTTCAGCAGCCGGACCGACGTGCCCCCAGAAGGCCAATTTCGTTTTGGCTGAACTAACAAACTTCAGCTGAAAATCATTAAAGGGCTGCTTGTTCTTGAAGACAGCAGTGGGTTCCTGATTTGCAAGGTTGCCCAAGGCAATGACATATTAAAACTAAGGTTAATGAAAGGTTAAAACTCTTACCTCACAGATAATTTCGTTCTTAAAAGGGATCTGATATAACCAATTTGAGTCACCTTTTTTTTCGATGGAAAAGAAGGTACATTCACTTGAGTTTCTTTAATGAATACTGTCAGAAGAATTGGCTGAGTCGATGTTCAGAACACAGATAATCTCCCTTGGAGCTATTAAATATTGATTATTAATATTTGTGTTTAATCTTAGCTTACATCTGAGGCTCCCAAAGCCCTCAAGAAACATTTCTCTTTGCAGCAGCGATGTGTTAGTGCTGACTGGTGTTACTCTTGTCCTGAGAGGCCCCATCCGAGGTTGTCATGTTGGGTGTTGGCCAAGAGCACAGGCAGGTCCTGCCTCAAACTGCTGAAGGCAGCAGATAGACGTGGTGTGGGGGGGGAACCAGACACGGAGGAAAAACAGGCAGTTCACGGCCACATGGTGGGAATGGACACCAGCTCTGCCTGCCTCCCAGTGGTGAGCATCTGTGGTGCTGAATGCCCCGGTCAGATCACAGAACATCCCATGTCCTCCAGGTCCAACTGAGGCTGCTGAGAGCTCACGCTGATTCCATTGACTTCATGTGATGCTCTGATGCTTTACTGTGTCTACAAAACCTCCTGCATTTTACATGAACTTTCAGATCTAATTGCTAGTCTATCTATAGGTAAGACTTTTTGGTTAAAATAGCCATTTTCTCTTTGATGTTTCTCCAGGGATTCACCAATTAATATTAACGCAGTTTTTTCTCTCAGTCCTGTCTCTCCACCACAGTCATTTGAGTTTGTATTGGCTTCACCTGCTGGACTCAGAACTGAGCTACATTTTAGGAACTACTGAGCTTGTAATTCCTACAGGCTCTGAAACACAAGATTCTTTCACTGTTCACTGGTGTTCACTGTCTTTATTTTGCCTTTTTTTTTTTTTTTTTTTACAAGCTGAATCTGATGCTTAGAAAGTGAGCTCTCTCCAACTGCCAAGATGGTAATAAACGTCTGTCTCCCACAGTTCAAGCCTAGAATTCACTGCAACAAGGTAAAATAATGATGGAGGGCTGTTTAGGGAGGTGGAGGGATGGAGGGCTTAGGTGGAAGTGGCATGCTGGACTGGTTGGGGCTGGGGAGGGTTTGTTTGCTGCTCATCTGTGAAAATTAGCAGTGTTTCTGGAAGACTGATTTTTGGCTGGCTATGCCAGACTTCCCTGAGAAAACAAAGCAAAAGCAACTCACAGCAAACTCCCATCATTTTTTATGGTCTGGCTGGCTCGGAGAGGGATTTTAACATGGGAGGTTGTGTATGTCCACTGGCAGCAGAAGCATTGAGGACAGGTGCAGGTAAAGTGTAGGCTTTTTAGTTTGCAAAGCTGAGAGCGTTTTTGTCAATTAAAATAATTTTCCAGTGATGTGAGAGGGTTGTGATTTGGCTACGTTTGTTCACAGCTTTCTCTTCCAAACTCACCAGTCTCCTGTCATTCTCAGCAAGGAGGTTTTGTGAACTGACCTTGGGAATCTGGGCTCCTGGATCCCCTTCCCCTTTTGTGCTTCGGTCTTGAGAGAGTCACTGATGTGCGAGCACTATGAGAATCCGTGTCTGGGTGTTTGGGATCTGCAGCTCACATGAAGATAAAGTAGAGCTGAAGGCTTAGTACTTTGAAAAATCAGTATTGAGAGATTTCCCACAAGTTACTGTTCAGAATTTGATTTGTCTGTCTATGCTTTGGTCAATCTCTGCTAGGTAGTGTTAGAAGACTGTATAACCTCATGTGACTGCTCTGATGTGGCACACACTAAGTGTTGGAGGGAAAAAGCCCTAATTTTGCAGGATCTCATAACAAGACAATGTTACATGCTTACAGGTATATATGCTTTGCCCTGAGATACATTTTTGCCTGCAATATTATGGCTTTCACTTTGTCCAGTAGAATATGCAGCTCTTGACAAGGTTTGCTGAAGTTACTCTACTCTACAAGCACTTACATTTTCACTCAGCATCATCAGAATCTCTTAGAAACTAACTCATTTTTAATTCAAAGCCATTTTTAAATTGTAAGACTCCCCACCAATTCACATGCCAAAATCCAAGACAGCCTTGGATTTTTTAATATTGTTCTGTAAGAATAGCAGTATAGGTGGTGTGTTGAGAGACCCAGCCATGCTACTGAGGTTTGGTGTGATGTGGTCGGGAGGGTGTGGCATGACCATAATAAGCAGGTGGAATAAACAGATATTCCTTGCTGTTATCTGTTAATTTAGCAAGTGCTGCAGACTTTTTGGGCCTCAGGGCTTCCAGGAAAGGGAATGCATAGAGCCAGTCTGTCCAGAAGCCGACCACAGGGTGGAATGGCATGTTCTAGGAGACAAGGGGTGGGACCCAGCCTGGTTAGACGGGTCTTCCTCAGGGATGGGTAGGGTTGACTCCAGAGCAGGAGAGGGCAGTTGGCTAGCTGATCTCCGAAAGTTTCTCTGGGATCCTTTAACGGGGCAATTCAGACTATGTCTCCACATGGCAGGATAGACTGACGTAATGTTTCACCACTGTTGAAAGAGAGAAGACTCCTGTTGCCCACACACACATGTGCTCTGCTCCCAGCTACGCTCTCCCACTTGATTTAGTTCACTGACCCAGCCAAAACAACAAACCATCCGTGATTTTCCACTCCTTTAGCAAGTTAAATCAGCTCTGCAAATGGCTGGCCAGGTAACAGGATGCAGGTAAGAGTGGATGGAACCACATGGCTGGAGGAGGGTGGGAGTGCGTCTGCTCTGCCTCAGCAGCAGGGATCTCCTGTGTTGTCTCCGCTGCACGTGAAACCATAGCCATGGTTCCTAGTTGATGTAATCTTGCAGGTCTGCGTAACTGCTTGTGAAATTAGTTTCCGTTTATTTTCTTACTTCCATTTATATCCATTTTTCTCTTGAAACAGATTTCTGCTGATGGTTACGAAGTGGAGAATCTGATCTCTGAAGACCTTGCCAGGAGAAATCGTGGTTTCCGCAGTGAATACTTTATCAGACCTCCGGTCCACATCACGATCTCTTTTCCCTTCAACATTGAGATCTGCAGGATTAATATCGACATCTCATCGGGGGGATACCAAACCTTCTCCGGGCTTGAAGTTTACACCTCTACCTCATGCAATAAAACCTCTTGGCAGAGCCCTGAGGGTCAATTCTCAGGTCTGGCCGGTCAGCCTGTGTCAGACAAAGACACTTTCACACTGGTGGGCAAAGCTGTCTTAAAAAATCAAAGCAAAGTGACGTTCAGCCACAGAGGCTTCAAGCCAAGGCCTCCCTTCCATCAGATGGAAAATGTCTTCTCCTACCCTGGCTCTGCATCTCAAGACCTCTGGAACAAAGGGCCTGCCTCGCTGAGCAATGTGTCGCACTTAAAAATCTGCATCACCCACGTGGCCGGAGGTGGCCTGCCTTGCATTAAGAGGCTGGAGGTGTGGGGACAGCCTGCCAAATCATGCCCACAGGAGGTGATCGAGGGTGTCTTTCAGGTGGCATCCCAGTTCTTTGCCCAGGATGTCGGCAGCCTCAAGCCAGATCTCTGGACGCCGATGGAGAGCGACTGCATGCCCTTCAGCGCCAGTGACAGCGAGCAGCAGACCCTCCGCAAGCTGGTGGACGTCATCCAAGACATCCCTGAAGAATTCCTGGACCCCATCACTCTGGAGATCATGACCTTCCCCATGCTCCTGCCCTCCGGGAAGGTGATCGACCAGACTACCCTGGAAAAATGCAACCGGAGTGAGGCATCTTGGGGCAGGGTACCCAGCGATCCTTTCACTGGGGTGGCCTTCAGCCAGCACTCGCAGCCCCTACCTCACCCTACCCTCAAGGCCAGGATAGACCACTTCCTCTTACAGCACAGCATCCCTGGCACCAACCTGCTTGGGAGGGCTCATGCCTCCGAAATGCTTGTACCTTCTTCCATAACAATGTCTTCTCTGAAAAGGAAGATGGACTGTATGGATCAGAGCTCTGTGCAGCCACCATATTTTTCTTCTACAAACTTACTTGTCACGTCTACCTCAGAGAACAGTGCTAAAAAAATGAAAACTGACAATGACTCGCATTTGATCCAAATGGACTGTTCGACAGGTATCGTGGCTCCCTAAATCACTTGTGTTTCTTGAGTGTCTTGACAGCCTGGGGCCAGGTTTTCAAGTCAGGAGGCTCCAGTACAGATTCCCATCCTGTCTCTAGAAAGCTTTAAGGCGATTTTATTTTGCTGTTGATAGATGTCATGGAAGTCAGGTCATCATCTCATTCACCTCTTCTCTCCTCAGCACAACCTACCATCTTGGGTGGTGTTAGCTCCCATTCTGCTTTGCTTTTTCTCATCTCTAGGCTCGTCATTCCCATTGTGTTATCCGTGCAGTCTGTTTCACAGCCCTCTTGTTTGCTCTGGTTGCTGTTTCCCTTTTAGTTTGTATTACTTTTCTTCTCCTTACTTTCAAGCCACTGTCCATGTGGAGACAAGGTTTTTCTCACAGTGTGCTGGTTTGAGGTTTCTTTATCATGGGTGATTTACTAATCCCAACAATCCAGTATGTTCTTGCAAGAAAATATGCAACAGCAGGAAAATAAATGTCTGGTGGTGCAGTGGTGATGGCATGGGGAGTCCTGGCTGGTGTGGATCTTATCACAAGGAGTGAGGTGGGGAGGAAAGTGGGAATGGGATACTAATCCTGCTCCTGGATTTCCCTAGCCAGGCACTGCCAGCCTGGGCTCTTGATGCAGCTGGTTCCTTGCATGCCCAGTGTCATTGGGCAGATTGAGTCCCTGGGACACACTGACTCCCTACCTTCTCACGGGGCTGCTCTTGCTGTGGGAGAGGCTGAGCTGGGGCAGCGTGTTGCTGCACAGCCTCTGATCTACACTAATCTTAGTGCAGCAGCGCAAGGGTGTGGAACAAATGGCAGGAAGGGAATTGCAGGCAGTGCTGCCTTCAGAGCAGGAAGGAGAAGACAGCACAGGCTGGGAGAGACTTGCACAGGGTTTGCAGTTAGTTAAAGCAGAAAACCAGGCAGAGATATTAGACAATGGATGTGACTTGTGTCTACAGGGGAAGGAAATGGCCACTGTTTTCCTTTTATCCTTGCTTTTCTCAGAGATCTGGTAGCAGCGTTGCTGGGCATAGGCTCCAGGAGGCAGAAAAACAGTCCAGACCTGCAACCCTGAGATAAATTCCCTGAAAAGCTGAGTACTTTCACTCACCTTGGTCCCAACCGTGCCACAGTTTCTCACCAAGCAGCCAAGGCAGCGTTGCGGCAGTGCTGCCAGACCTTTGGCTCCACTGAGCGCTGGGAGCAGGAGTGTAGAGGATACTTTTTGTAGGTCCAGCAGCTCCCAGCCAGCAGCATTCAAGTGCTGGGGTGGGCTGGACTGGTGAGGAGGTGACAGTCCTTAAAAAGCAGGGGTGATCTGTCGTTTAAATACCAAGGAGATTCACACCTCTCACCCCAAAACGTGTTCCCTCTTGTGGTTTATTCTCTAATGACTAGTACCTTCAGCTTCCGGTCCGTGGTAAAGAGCTTGGCTCGTGGGCAAATGCTCCTCTTGACTCCACGCTAGATCTTTTGCCCAAATCCACATGTATTTTGCCATGTTTGCTTTCTCCCTTGTTGGCACAGGAATTCCTGAAACATATTGGAGTTGCTGTCAGTGCAACTGTTGCGTGGATATAACTGTACTTCATACAGCAATGCTTATATTCTCTATCGTTAAACTGAGTTACTGCTTTAGGTAGTAATCCTGCTGGAGGAGGAAGGTAAACGTAAGCTGGGAGGAGGGAGAGAGACATCTTTAGCCATCTCATATCTAGATGAGCTGGAAGAGAGCAGCAGTGTCTGTGAGGCTGTCTGTTGCAAGCAGTCTGATCTGAGTAGGACGGTGTAAGTACGTGGTGCACGGGTGTCTCCTGGTCATGTAAGGGCTGTCTCTCTAGGCAGGTAAGCTGAGTTTTCTTGTGTTCTCTAAACTAGTGGTCTGTAACACATCAAAATGTGGCCCACAGCTTCTGATTGCTCTTCATGATTGCTGGTACCTGTCTCTCCCATCAGCTTTCTCCCAAAATTGCCCAAAAATGTTTTGAGGAAAAAGCTTAAGTGGTCATTTGATTTTAAAGAAATTCTTTAAAGACTTGGCTGAACATAATTGATGTTTGGTGATACCGGAAAGAGTAGGAAGAAGTCAGACTGCACATTTCTTCTCTGATCTAGAGCTTATTCCATGTTTTAGGAGGAATCACTAGTTATTTTTACTGCAGAGGCGTGTAATGGCTCACGCTGTGAATGTGCCCCAGCCCCACGGAAGCCGGGACTGCCCTGTGGGGTCCTGGAGCTCCCAAGGGAGCCATGCCTGTACATAAATAAAAGCACAGTGCTCAACCCAGGGAGCTCATGCTTCAGTATTTCATCAGCCTTTATTGATGTGGGAAATGTGCAGCGCTAATTCAAAGGTCTTCCTTTGGGAGATGGATTTAACAGAATTAGTGATGCAGACATCATTCTCTTAATGCAGAGTCTTAATTAACGCCTTCAGTATTGCACAGGACAAAACACTTCAGGAAAGGGTCCAGCCCTGTGCCTTTGGCTTTATCCCTTGACTTAGAGCTGGGACAGGGAGGAAAAAAAAGAGTGCCCAGATCTTGTTAGTGTTCCCAGTGTTCCCAAAGCAAGCCTGGGAGCACTGGGCTGGGACCCTCGGTGGAGCAGGCTGAGGGAGCTGCCTGAGCTTTCAGAGAGAAATGAGTTTCTGGATCATTTGACAGTTTGGCCATTTTTGGACCTGCAGATATAAGCCAGCACCTGAATGGTCATTGGCACTGGGGCATGGTATGAATGTCTGACAGTAACCCGTAGGGCTTTTCATCTTCAGGACCCAAAGGAGGTGAGGCACTACATCCCCATCCTGCCATCTTGGTGGGGAAAAGAGACCTCTTGAGAAAACAAGTGGCAGAGCTCCTAAAATCCCGACTGTTGTCCCAGAGGTTCAGAGGCAAAGCAGCGTTTCTGTTGTGCATTGACAGCTTTCTTTTTCCTGCCGTCCACTTCTCGAGCATGTGCTTTTCTTTGCAGACCTGGTCTCTCATGAACAAAAACTGTCAGAGAGTTTGGACACTGCCTTGAACTCGGCGCTTAGCTCAATGCCCTCATTTACAGCCAAGCTGATGAAAAGCCAGCAGCTGGCGCAGAGCGAGGGAGGCTGCAGCAGTTCGTGGAGCGTGGGCACCGTCCTTGGTAAGCAACAGGCGCCTCTGGTTCACCTTTGGGAGCAAGAGAGGAGAGGAGAACTGGGACTGGGTTAACAGGGAGGGTTGTGCTGCTGCTCAGCATTTCGCTATGCCTCTTCAGACCCCAAAATATTATATACTCAATATAAAAATATTATATTGTCTCCCAGCAAGCTTTACTTAACAATCCCTAACTACTGCGTTTGTATCTCAGTGGTTTTAATGGTTTATTCTCCCAGTGAGGCAGATTAGACCTTGTTGACTCCCAGAAGGTGAGGTATGTTGGCTATGTCCAAGCTGAGCGGCTTCAATGTTGCCCGTTAGCTACACAGAGCAAGCTGGGGAGTTGCCATGTGGATGGGGAATGAGTCTGGTGCGGAGGTGCAGCTGGAGAGGTGTAAATCAAGCAAGTACCATGTAGCACGCCGACCCTTAATAGGAACAGGTAGCGTTAGCAACATCACAGGCCGAGCAGCCAAGTGTGTGCCCAGAATCCCATCAGGTTTGAATATACATAGGCCAGGCTATTGAGTCTTCGCAGTTTTCATCCCACCTGCTAGCTAGACGTGCTAATCCATCTGTGTATGCATTCCCAATATTATTTCGTCAGGGCGCGGGGAAGCGTTGAACCTTCATGCGTCCCTCCACAGGCCAATGCCGCAGCTGCTGGTTTGCTCATCTTCTTCCCCTGAGCAAGGATCTGCCTGCTTGTGGCAGAGGAGGGGGTTCAGAGGGACCAAGTGACCCTGAGAACGCGCCAGGGCTGTGCAGCTCCCAGTGGCTGTCTGTCTCTCTGAATAGCTTTTGCTGTTTCACAGTGACATTAAGCTATTAAGCTTTTTCCTGTCCCATTTAAAATTGCTGCTGTTTAAGAGTTGACTGAGTAGCCCTTGATAGGTAGTGTGTGACAGGAATGCAAAGTGATACCTAAAGCGTTTCACTCGGGAATCAGTGATTTTCATTCATTGGGAAGGCAGAAGGGAGGCCGATTTAGTCTCAGTAAAAGTGAAAAGCCCTTTGTAGTCATCTGTCCTCAATTAAAAGCCTGCTGGTGCAAATGCTGATGTGATCCAACCCCTTCTGAGCACAACCTGCCCCAGAAGCCAGAGCGTTCCCTTTCCTTACAGTAGTGATAGAGAAACAGGGCCACAGTCCTGAGCCATGACTGCCGGTGGCTGTGCCGTACATCCACAGAAAGCAGGGCCCTCAGCTCGTAGGCAGGATTGGGCGTGTAAAGGGTGGCACAGCGTGGACTTGTTGCCCCCCCTGACCAAGCCGCTTCTCCTCTCACCTTTGCAGAGCATGACAGGAGCAGCCAGACGCAAGGATGTGCTTCCTGCGGCAAAACCTTCTCCTCGTATTTCAAAACGGAGCCCGTTTACCAGCTTCCGTGCGGCCACCTCATGTGTCGCCCATGCTTGGCCGAGAAGCAGAAATCTCCATCATCGATACTGTGCGGGAGTTGTAAAAGGTCAGCTGCCACGCACGACGTCAGGAGGGTTCACTTCTGAGCCCTCGGCTGCTGGAGCCTGCCGGGAGGACACGAACAAGGAGCCGCTGCTGTTCCCTGTGTCTGTATCGATCCGTAGGAGGACAAAGGCCTTTGGAGAGCTTGCCAGATGAGCACCCGTAATGGCGGAGAGGACTTGGTCTTCTTGTGCTTACAGAGTAGTGGGGGGTGGGGGGTTAGAGCATCGCGCCACAGCAAATTGATCTGAGGATAATAAAAGCCATAGCTTCTTTAACAAGGAATATGTATTTATACAGAACTGATTTACACTTGTCACACCCGCCCTCTTACCACCATCCCAGTGGCTCAGTGGTTTAGCATAGGTGCCTTTTGGACTGTGAGTTTAGCTTCCCTGTGAGTTAAAACCATTTACGTATTTGACGAGCAGCCATTCGGTCGTGGACCAGGCAAAGTCCTTGTGATTGACAACTTGCAAGCTACCTGACTTCTCCCCTTCCCCGCCTCACTCCCCTCCTCCCTGCAGTGCCCTCGCTGTGCTGCAGGAGCACATCATTCATCCTGGAGTCCGGCAAGTCACGAAGAGAGGTCGTGGTTAATGTGTGAGTAACCAGCAGTGATCTCATTCTGCTCATACGAACTCTTGTAGAAAAGCCATCGCATTACACCAAACGTCACTCTCGGTTTATGTCGTGTGACTGGACCAGCTCCCGTCTGGCTGATAGACATTTAAGCCTTAATAAAATTATGTTTAAAGTCAAGTTCTCTTTCTGACTCGTAATTGGTCTCATTGTGCGTCTTAATGATTTCGTGGAGTGAATCTCTTTGTAGAGTACTGAATAAATGGGCTTGAAAAAGCTAAGTCAGTCGACACAAAGGATCTGCAAACCCGTGGGTTTTGGCGGGGTTGTTACAGCAGCTGCGTGGACCATCACAGGGTTGAGACTCAGATACGTAAACCCAAGGAGGTCTGGTCTTCAAAGAGCTGCTCAGAAAAAAGCCAGAAGGAAAGTCACTCAGATACGTTCTGTCTCCAGCGTATCCTGGATGTGTTGAGGGTAAGGTGACAGCAGAGGGTTTTGTCACCTGTATAACCCCCTGCTGTTGCCGCTTAATTGGTAATTTCTCTCCTCAGAGCAGACATTCCTCGCTGATGTTCTGTGCCAGTTTCTCTGCGGTAATGAGCCTCCAGCTGACTCAACTCACCTTTGCATGTAATACCTTTATTCTCTCTTAAAAGGCACCTATTTGCTGAGCAACCCATAATGTTCGTGGTCACGGGAAATAGTCTCATCAAGCAACTGAAACACAGCTTTGTATCAGCACTGAACTGATCTTGCTTTTTCGTCTGCGTCAGTGGGATTTTGTAATCCATCTCCATTTGTAGCAAAAATAGGAAGTCCCCCATATTTAAATAACAAATGGTTAGAAAATAGGCCAAAAAATTCCTAAAAATCCCACAACTCAGAGGCAGCAAAAATCCTCTTAATTCTGTAGCGTTGTCATGTTTGCAGTGAACCATCCCGGCATGATTCAGCTCTCACACCTCCTCCGCCCCACATCTCCGGAGAGCGATCGCTGCTGCAGGAGCTCCCCATCTGCACCGCCATCTCGTTCTTCTCTGGCACTACCGAATCCCAGTCGCCTCTGACAAAACCCAAAGCCACTGGCTCAGCCAAGCATCTTTCCTGCCCAAAAGTTTCTCGTGATACCTTGCTGGTGGGCAGCAGTTCGAGCTGGGAGCTGTCTCGCTGGTGTTGAAGATGAATTATCTTTCGAGGTTGCCTTTGTTCTTCTGTGAGGGACAGGAAGCAAGCACGTAGCCTGAGGGAGCAGAGGTTGAAAGGGATGGCAAGCCGGCATCTGGTCCAACCCCTGCTCAGAGGAGAGCTCATCTCCGTGTTACAGCAGGTTTCTCAAAGCCTTCATCCCCCCTGTTTCTCCTCCTCTTGAACCCTGTAGGACCCTTTGGCAGCAAGTTTCAACCCCTGTGTCCCCTCTTGCTGATACAGGGAGGGAGAAGGGATGAATTTCCCTCTGCACCCACCTCTCATTGCTTTGGGAGGGACCATGTACCCCCAGCTGGGTGTGAGGCCTCCTGATCGCTCCGCTTGCAAATGAGCAGGGCACTGAAACCTCTCTGGGCAGCAGAGACCCTCTCTGCACCCCAAGAAGATGGGCTTGTGGTGGGTGACACATAACCAGGACTTCCCATGGGGTCTCCTGCCAGGACACACAGCACTTCCCCTTAAGCTCCCATGCAGAATGGGCAGATGCCACAAGCAAATTTATTTCCCGGCACCAAGCCTGTCTTCTCTTCGGGAGGTGGGGAACAGCCTTTGATCGAAGGCCTGAGCAATTTCCTCTAATGCTCTCCTTCAAGCGCTTTTAGGAGGACAAATCCAGCCCTTGTTGGTCAGTGACCTCCCGATGTGACGTCTGCATCCCAGTGGGATGGATTTGGACGGGCAAGTGATAAAGGCAGCGCTGCGGCAAATCTTGACGTTGGCTGCTCTGCCTTCTTTAAGTGGACATCAAAGCTATTTTCCATCATGCCGTGGAAGCAGAGGAGCGTCTTTAAGAAGGCGCTGTGCTCAGCCAGGAGGTGCAGGATCCCCCCACCATCCCCATCAGCCTCCAGCCATTAACCCCCATCAGCTGCAAGTTCACGGCAACCGGCTGAAAGGCTTGTGACAGGCCGGGGGAGAAGCGGTCACTGCTAAATGCCACGAAGACAGGCCCATTTGAGGAGCATTAGTTCACCCAGATGGGAGATGGCTCCTTTGCCAGCCTGACCTGCTTTGTCTCGCCAGTACAGGAGCAACGTGTTTAAATAAAGTTTCTCCTTCTCTGCTGTGAGCTGCATCCCCATCCAGCCACAGGCAAAGGCAGAAAAATGTGCAAATTGGTGAAAATCCAGTTTTCCATGCAGTACCCAGTGTCCTCTAATTTATTCTGATTAAACTTTGTCGTTTTGACCTGTGCATTGGGCAGCATGAACTGCGGCGGAGCACCACAACCTCCATCCTCTCTCCTGTCTCTGAAGGGGCTCTTAGGAACCTCGGTGGAGGTTTCAAAGCTAACGAAGCTCCCGCTGTTGATGAAGGATGGGGGGAATATACCTATGGTTTGCCTCGACCATGTGCAAGGGTGTGATCACTCAAGGACTGGAAGATCATAATTTCTGTGCAGCAATGACGCTTTAAACTGCAGGTGTACCCAGAGGGTGCTTTACGTGCACAACAGCTCAGGACCATTGCAGGTTGCTGCTGGACACCCTGTTTCCCACCATCCAGGTTACTCCCTGACGTGAAAAGCAATCGAGAAGGGCACAAGCAGCAAAGCTCTGTAGCTGAGCCTCTCCAGCAGCCCCCAGCCCTTTTGCTGATGTCTAGGAAGGGCTGGGGCCCTATTTCGGCTGAGCCGGAGGGCTGGAAGGCGGGGGGGTGGATTTGAGGATGCTGCTCACTCCCTACCCTGTGGCAGGCCTTTGGGGCTTTCCTCCGCGAGCTGAGGCAAGCTGGGTTATAGATAGCAGGCAGCTAACGCTGCTGATTAATGCCACAGCGCCCGCATTGCCCGCCTTGCATGTCGTTAGGAGATCAGCGCTAACGAAGGGGGCTCCTCTGGGGCCCCAGGAAGAGCCTGGGGAAGAGCAGGGACGTGGCAGAGCAAATCCGGTGCTGGGGACACAGAGAAGGGACCCCATGGCTGATGTTGGGGGATTCGGAGCATGGATTCGAGTAGCACCAAAGCATCAAGCTGGATGTGGGTTGGGGGCCCCAGCATCACCCCAGGGCTGCAGTTGGGTACCAGTGAGCGCCACTGCCCAGCAAGGATGCTCCCAGCTGGATCTGCCCAGCCCCATGAAACTCTAGCATCCTGAGATCACTTCCCCCACAACTCACCCCAGGTGACCCCAATATTTTCATCCCCAAACCCCCTTTTTTATGTTTTCTACACATTGTTTGCCTCCCCCTGCCTCCTCCTTCCCACCTCATCCTCCCCTTGATTCCTGTAAGTGATTCTGTGTTGCAGCTGTGGAGCCTCTGCAACTTGGAAAAACATTTTATTAACCTTCCTTGACTTTAAAGAGCATAATTACATTTTAATCTCATATTCCCGCGTTATCATTCCAGACACAGAGTCATTTGAATGCAGATCATTCCCAGCTAATGTAATTTTACGATACAGTAATGAAGAGATGGAGCACGAGCGTGTAACACCCAATTTAGAGCTGACATTTGGGTTTCTTTTAAAGAAAAGTTTTCCCAGCCGAGGGCTTTTGCGTCCTCCTCAGTCCTACAACGCAAGTGGGTTTCGGCTCCTGCTGTGAAGGGATGGGTTTGGCTGGGGAAACATGGCCAGTGCTAATAATATTGGTCATTAAAGCTGCCCACAGCTGCCCCATGTGGGTGATTCAGCGTCTCTGGTGGTGGGCACAGGGCAAATTTGGGAACTCACCACACCCTTCATCCCAGAAAGACCTGAGTCAGGGGCTGCAGTTACCTTCACCCCTCTTGGAGGGGGAATCACCCTTATTTTAACCATCAAAAAGCCCCCCAAAACCCAGGACCATCACCCCCCAGACTGATGCATCTCTCCAGAATCACAAGGCAGGAGATGGGCACAGGCTGGGACCCCCAGCACGGCAAGCATCGCCCCGAAATAGACACTTGTCCTTACACCTTCCTGCTTCAGTTTACCCTGGGTGGCGAAGTGATACTCTCGGGTTCGTCCCCCTCCAGCATCCCTCGCTGGTGCCGCTGAAGCCCAGCACGGCTCTTGCTTTGCTTTTAAAAGCATTTGGATTTTGGCAGGGTGGATTTCAGCGGGACCGTGGCTCCCCCAAGGGATGCCTGAGCAGAGCAGCAGCCCCTTCCCCACTGTCCTGGTTTGAGTACCACCCCCTCGCTCCAACCTGGGCTGAGCCAGTGCAGGTCGCTGATCCGGCAGAAAACGGATGCTAGTGAGCGTGAGAAACCGAGGGATGCTAACAAGGGTGGGGAAAAGCCACGCTCCAGCCATCCCAAGTAAACCCCAGTCTGATTTTTATGGTTCTCTGCCTCAAATCTCTGATGGGCTGAAGGGTAGAAAAATCACCCCAAAGGCTGGAGCCCAGCTGGCAGCAACCCCTCCCCTANAATTTCACATTGCCAAGGTCACCCACAGCATTGCTGGAAAGGGAATCTGGGATTAGCAGGAATATTCATGGCTGGATGGTGCGGGGAGGGATTTTTGCTGCAGTTTGCCCCGTATCGATGTTTCCAACAGCCCGTCAGTGATATGGGTGTGATGGGTCTCCAGAGCAGGTGGGACCTGCTGGATGCCAACAGCAGGGTCGATGCCAGCCTCAAAGGTGCATTTTCCTTTTCCACTCTCCCTCTGGCGCTGGTTTCTCTGCCTTCTTGTTTGTCGGAGAAAAAGAGGTAGAAGAGGTGGGTGAGCAGTGGGTGGCAATGACGGGTCCCCTTGGGCCTGGGTTGGGGCAGAGTCCTGCTCTACACTCTGTGGTCCAGTGCAGCAGCTGAGCCCCTTGGTTTAGGTGTGTCTTTGTGCAGCCCAGAGTCCTCCCCCAGCTCCCCTCCAGCATCCCAGCATCCCTCCCCGACCAGCATCATTCAAACCAGCATCCCTCCCAAGCTGACATCCCTCCCCAAAGCAGCGTCCTCCAAAGCTGCATCCCTCCCAGACCACCATCCTCCAAATTAGCATCACTCTCGGAACCAGCATCCTCCAAACCATCAAACCTCCCTGAACCAGCATCTTCTGAATGAACATCCCTCCCCAAACCTGCATCCCACCCAGACCAGCATCTTCTAAAACAGCATCCCTCCCAAACCTGCAACCCTCCCCAAAACAGCATCCTCCAAACCAACCGTCTCTGAATCAACATCTTCTGAATGAGCATCTCTTCCCAAACCCACATCCTTCCCCAGCCAGCATCCTTCCCATACCAGCACCTTCTGAATGAGCACCCCTCCCCAAATCTGTGCCTCCCCACCCATCTAGCACCCCTCCCCAGGAGCTGGTCATCCCTGGGGTGGCCCATGCCCCTCAGAGCAGCCACGGCTCGGTGGGGGGGGGATTCACCAGCCCTGAGCACTGTCGCTTTTGCTCCCGCACTGAATCACCTCAATTACAGATTTGCTTGGATGCGATTTGGGGAA
>VYXH01003219.1:70973-81139 GCA_013397275.1 Burhinus bistriatus | reverse complement strand
GGGGGGGGAGCTTCCGTGGCCGTGGGGACGCTCCCCTGGGGTTGCTCCCATGGGGGGAACTCCTATGGCTGTCGGGGGTAGGCTCCAGCGGCTGCGTTTCTCTCCGGGGACGTGGGGTCCCATCCCCTCCTTGTTTCTCCCCCTCTCCCCGCCATGTGTCTCTGCCCTGTGGGTAAGCGGCAAACGCTGGCCGTGGATATGCCCACGGACGCGTGTGACCAGCGGTGATGCTGTCCTGGGTGCCCGCGTCAGCTGCACGCGTGCCCGGCGACGTGCCTGCCTCGTAGGGTTTGTGCTTGCTTGCGCGCTCGCCTCCGTCAAGGAGCGTAGGTGCACGCTGGGAGTGTGCGCGCCCCACTCCTGCACACCCAGGGGGGTGTGGGGTGTTTGCGGGAAACGCGTGTGCCAGGTACGTCAGCTCCTTGGGTGTGTGGGGGTTCACACCGGGTTCACGTCCCCCGGGGTTATCCGTTCGCTTGGAAATACGGATATGGACCAGATAAAAATGTATGGAGAGGTGGGAGGGGTAATCAGGCGTACCCAGTATGGGTGCTGGAGGTGCGTGTGCCTCTGGGTGTATTGCTGGGCACCCAGGGGTGTCCCCTCCTCTGGGGTGCCCTGTCCTGGCACTTGCCTGTCGAGGGGCAGGGGGGACACGCTGGGAACACGTGGACTGCTGCCTGCCCGGTGACTACGTTGTTTAGGTGTATATATACTGCCGAGGTATATATGCACTTACAGGAGCACCCGTAGCTGGTTATGCACGTGTTTGCAACCACTTTTGTACTTACATGTGAAAACCCAAGCGTAGCCGTAGCTATACGTCCGCTTGGGCATATACGAACCCACACGTGTAGAGATAAGTGCACGGATGTGGGTGTGCACACTTAGATAATGCATACTGGTACATATAGAAACAGGTATATAGAGGCGTACACTCACACAGGTGTCTATATGCTGTAGCTATATGCGTATGTGACACATACCTGCACAAGCAGGGGAAGTATACCTGTAGGTTTACGTGGGTAGAGATCTATAGGGATGCAAACAGGTCCACACACAGGCACCTGTCAGTACACGTGTACGTATACGGGTGTGCGTACACATGCCTATAGCTGCACAGACGCTGACAGAGATAGGTATATAGGCACTGATGCACACCCGCTCTCCTTCGATGCCTGCGTAGGGGTGCAAAGCAGCACCTTTGTGCATATAGCCACCAGTTTGCCACGTGCTCAGGTGCGCACTTGGCACGTCTGCCCACACCCAGCCGTACAGTTGTAGACGTTCTTATAGACACAAACGCGTCCAGACGCACAGAGACAGCCCCGTGTGTGTCACGTATAGATGTCCCCATGCCTTTGCATACGCAGATTATGTGCATGCCAATGTCTGCTTATAGATGCACCTAAGTCCACTCCGACCTGCTCACGTAGATCCATGCATGCATTATCCATGTCCCTTGGGCGGATACACCCATGGACATAGCTACTCCCCATGAGGGTGGAGATATGTGTGCTCTCCTATAGATACCACATTCTATAGATACACATGGTGTCGTCGTCCCGTCCCCCTCCATGGATGGCTGTAGAGAAATACACGTTTTCCACAGAGATTCCCGAGTAGGAGCAACCTGAGTTGTTGGTGCCTGACACCCTTCCCTTTGGAATCTCGGGAGAAGGAGTTCTCCCCCATGATGCAAGAACCTTTTGGGGAATGTAGGGGAAGAAGCGTCCCTGTCAGAAGGGCAACCTCCATACTCATGGAGCTTTGGGGTGAAGATTTCATCTACGTATTGCTGGACTTCCACCCTCTCTCAATGTTGCTCTCGTATTTCCTCTCCCTTCAGAAGGTCCAGGATAAGGGAGTTTGTCTCCATAACCGTGATCTCCTCCTGTGTGGCTTCCCTGAAACTGGAGTCTCTCTTAGAGACTCTGTGGGAAGGAGCGCAGCCCTGTAAGGCAAGGTCTCCCTGCGAAGAGAGTCTGGATTAAGGACTCCTTCATCCCCTTAGAAAGCCCTGCTCAGAGAAGTTCAGTCCTTTGGTAAAGGACATTTTCCCACTAAGATTGTGACTTGCATCCCCAGTGTCTGGGGCCCTCTCCGTTTGATATCCTAATTCAATCTCTCTATTTTTAGAGATGCTCAGGGGTGTTCATATTTCTCCTCAAGTGTGCTTAATGCTTCTAAACTCCTCCCTTATCCCTCTCTTTTGTTTGTTAAACAACAAAAAAGGGTTTCTCCTTGCACCCCGCTCCCGAAGTCCAGCTCTTGTCTGGAGCACAGCGTTAGACCAGGCATTTGCATCACTAAGTCTAGGAGGGAGGGGGAGTATTGATGGTGGGCGAGGGAATCTTTATCTGAAACAGCTCGAAGGAATCTGCACCATTCTCCCTGGATGCTCCTAACGGTGGCAGAGGGTGCCGAGGATGCCAGGCTTTCAGGAGAAAGCTGGATGCGGGAAGAACAGCCAGCAAAGCTCCCCAGCTGGCTGCCTGTGCTTTGGGTGATGGGTTTGTTTGGGAGCTGACAATCTGTCTGGTTGCTAAAGGAAGCGAGATGTGTTGATGGAGGGTATCTGGGAGTACATACTGTTCCTTCTCTTTCTTTTCCCCAGTACTGTTGCTTTCCAGTGACTTCTGTGCGTGCGTTCCAGAGACTTGAGAGGTTGTTAGGCATTTCATCTCCCAGATTTACAAATCCAGAGTCCTTTCCGCCGTTTCTTAGGAAGTCATGTTATTTAAATAAAACACCAAATTTGGTAGCCGTAAAATTGTTCCCAGCCCTGTGACTGAAAAATTGGGCACGCAGAGCCGAAGCATCTGTTGAAAGAAGGTTTAGTACAAAAATAAGTCTAAAAGAAGCAGATAAATTTTTCAGTCGGATTCAATAGAACTTTGCTTTAGGACCTGAAATACAGGTAAAGGTCTATTTAAAATAGATAAGCAAGATTATATCAGATTTGTAGTGAAACAAATCAAATTGTCGTTGTTAACAGTGTTTGCCTGGAAGAAAAAATCTCAGTAGTTTTTTCTTGACTGGTTTATATATATTAAAAGTACTGTTTTTTCTGTTTTGTTATTTTTTTTTTTCTTTCCTTGAAATTTTAACGTGTTAAGTACTGTGCAACCAAATATTTATTTCGCCGTTCAGACACAAGCACGGAGTTCCCAGTAACTAGCCATGACTGTTCCTTCCTCTGATACCACTCTCATTTTAAAACTGTTTTTATGTTGGCTTCGTATTTTACTTATGCCTGTCTGCCTTTAGGTGGGCTAATTAATACTTTACCTTGACAGAGCGGGGACGGTACGTGTGCCCGGACTGACGAGTGTTAACAACTTTGCAAGTTTGTTTAGGCGATTGCTTCGTTTTGTTGTGATATTACAGCTGATGTGTAGTCCTGACTCTGCAGCCTTGCACACCTGCTCATACAAGAAACGATGGCACTCCTACAAACCCAGCGGTCGCAGTCAAGTATGCTGGGCTTGTCTTCGTGACACCTTGCAGAAGTGGTTCCCGTCAGATCTAGGTGAAGATCTCTGTAATCACGTTTTTGTTCTCTTTGGATTCTTGCTGTAGATCCGTGCTCTCAAGAAATGGCTAGAAGACCTCATTTCTGAGATGACATTGGACTTGACTCTTGCAGCTAACTCTTGACGAATGGATGTGGCCGTGACCTTTACGTGCGTCTACACAGGTAGATTTAGCCGACCCCTGCTTGTCTGGCACTGCTTCAGAGCTGGCTGGTGAGGGGGTCTTTGACCTGTGTCTGAGGTGTGGGCTGGTGGCCTGAGCTTCAGGCGTGGTCCAGATCTTCTCCTGCCTCGGACTGCGTGTCCTGACCCTCTCCCCTTCCCCTCCTGCCAGGTTGGCACGTGGCTCCGAGATGAGGCAGTTCAGGGAGCTCAAACTACATAAAATTCCTCACTTTACATTGAGTTAGTTTGCTGTTGGCATGACTGCCTCCAAGGTGGGGTCAAGGAAGAGCCGGGAACGGTGCGGGAGAAGCGGCAGGAGCAGGTTGGTGGAGATGGGAGGGCTGGAAAGGCCGCTCCGGCAGCAGCTGGATGCGGAATTGGCTTGGTGGTTGTGCGAGCCTACGTGCTGGGGTGCTGGCAGCCGCTGGCTAGGGTGACTCAGGAGATGCGTGGTTTGTTCTGCCGTCCCCGCTCCCGGAGTGGGGTGAGCCATGGGGCTGAGTAACAGTTTCAGGTGTCCCGGGCTAAACTTATCCATGGATGTGTGAGTCAAGGCCCTGAGTCACACGAATTGTTTACGGTTTTAGATTTGAACGGTGTTTTGATGATTAGGTGATCGCTCATTGGCTTTGGGGGGGTGAGGTGGTGGTGGTCACTTATGTTTTGTGTTATTCCTTGGGGCATTCCTAGAAAAAAGCGTCTGAAAGTCGTAGAACTTCTGAAAATGTTGTTAGTGTGCATGGGATGGCAGCTAGTAAGAGGTCGTAATTAAGACTCCCAAACTGATGAGCCGTGTGATCTTAGCCTTGTAATGATAACTCTGTGCCCCTCTTTATTTAGCTGAGAGAAAAACATACACTTGAACAGATGCACTTCTTGGTTTAATGATTCTTAACTACTCAGCAAGTAAGGTTTAGTAAATGCTTGTACACCATACTGGGAAATTTAAACGACGGCAATTGTGTAGCTCTGAAGTTTTATGTTAAGCGTATACCAATTTACAAAACGAAAGGTTATTTTTCTTTTTGTCCCAGCCGCTCGGTACTGAAAGCACAGCTAACTCCTTGAATCTCAAGCTGTGTTCTTTTGCTCCTTCGCATCATTAAAACAGAGGGTTTAGAATTGGAAGGGATTGATTTGCTGGTTTGCCGGTGCTGTTGATTCATTTAGTGGGCTAGAGCAGAGCACAGCTTGCTTTTCCAGAGCTCCGCCGCCTCTGCAGTGCCAGCGGCTGTAGAAAACTGTGGCTTTTGTCTGTGGGCAAAGCAGAAAAAGCAGGGCGTAGAGGGATACAGAGATGAGGTGCACAGCCTTGTGTAATGTCACTGCTTGGGTATAACCTTTCTGAAACTCCTCGCTGTAAAATCCTTCGCTGAAGCGATTACATCAAAATAAATGCCTGGTGCTCACTAGACTGGCACATCACCTGACTGGTGAGCTGCGATGGGAGGTTTTATTCTGCTAAGACTATAAATGACTCTCATGTGCCTTGTCTAAATGATGATTCTGACCTTGACTCCCAGCAGATTTCATTGCCTGTGATGAAAGTGTGGCTTTTCCCTGGTAAATGCCTGTAAATTCCTTGTGACGTTCCCACATCGTTTTGTGGGGCAGAGGGATTTTTTTTGGCAGGTGCGCGTTCCGTTACGGATTTCTTACACGCTTGTGCGTTGTTTTTCTATTTTCTCGGTTTCATTCTAACCCCTAGCGATCGCTTATGCTAGGTAATAAATGTTTCCCCCGAGGCTGAATTCCCAAGTGCTGCTCGTAATGAGTGTGGTTTGAATGCTATTTAGTAAAATCTTATCATTGGAGGCCATATTCTTTTATTACGTGTAATACTCGTGGGTCTGTCTCCCTACGAATGCGTGAGGTTTAATTTTAGAAGGTGCCTGCGTGTGACTGCTCGGAACTGCGTACAAAGATCAATACGTCAACCTTTGGCATGGAGGCTGGGGAACAGAAGATAAAAGGAGATTGGGGGGAAAAAGCGATGGAAAGCTAGTGGCTGCGAATGCGAGGAGACGGCAGGCTATAAAACGTAATGCCGTGGAAATGAGGAGCCGGGGTGTGGTTCGGGTACCTCCGACCTTGTAACTGGGGACGCCAAACTTGCGTTTTGCCGGGAGGCCGAGGCACCGTACCTCTGTCGCTTTACTGGGTAAAAAATGTTGAAACACGTAACGGTCTTTGTGTTTGTATCTTTCCTGGAGGGCCAGAAACCTGGTATTTGGATTTACAAGCAATTAAAAGTATAATCTTAGCTTTGACCCTGACTTGAAGCTTGAAAGATGAGCAAGGTAAAGCAATTACGACTTTCGGAGCCATGTTTGACCTTTCAGGTTTTCTTTTTAGCTCTTTCTAGTGAATTGTAAAACAACGTGGTGATTTAATTCAAACAAGGAAGAGATGGAGGTTAAACTCGAAAGAAAGGAATCGGCTGGGTAGCGGAGAGGTAGTAGGCAGATTTCTCTGTATGACTGAGTGACCTGCAGCATTGGTTAAATTTGAAGAAAACTTAAAGACTGAAAGAACAGAATTGCTCCAAATGTTCTGTAGAGCTACCGCTGTGGTAGGGTACAAAAACTAGCCACTTAATTTTCTTCTTCGATATTTATTTTCTTTGATTTTATTTTCTTCTTCAATGTTGCAGATTCAAGGCAGAGATCCAAGAGTAGAACGTCAGAAACCTCCTCCCTGAAGTACCATGGCTGACGTCCCGTTAAATTCCTATGTAGAGAGACGAGCTATAGGCAAACGATGAGATCTGAATGATGAGTGGAAGAGAGACAGCCTGGGAAATAAGGCCCAGCCTTATGGCTGCTTTGCTTTACGTCCCAGCAAAACTGTTCGGTGCTGGGGCTTCAAATGAGCAACAAACTGACTAGGAGGAAAAAGGGTGAATTAAGAATAAAATAAGCTTTAAATATTTCTTGCACAAAATCCTCTATGCTCAGGGCTGCAGTTAAAGGCATTTGTAGCAAAAAAACCTGACTGAAATGCCTCAATTTCAGCCTAGAGAAGCCATAATTAAGTTAATTTCTTATCAAATGGCTACCAGTGTGTCGGTTCAGGGACTTTCTTGACAGAAAGCTTGTAAATACAAACCAAAGGAGGGGAGCCTTACGGCCGGACTTCGTAGGAGCAGTCACTGTCTGTCACTGATGCAGCCTGCAAACAGAAAGGGAAAAATTGTTTGTATTTTCAGTTGCAACAGCAATCTGGTCTTCTGTTAGAAGCAATCTTCTCGAGATTAAGAGGAAGCATTGCGATGAGGTAAAAAGGAGTGAAGCTTTGGTAAACTCTGTTTACTCGTTTTTATTGTGCAGCCGTGGAGAAACTCTGCAGTGCCTGCTCGCAGGTCTGCTGCAGCCAGCGGAGAGAGGCGAAGTCGGTTCTGGAAGCCTAAATTCAGTGCGTGTGTACTGGGTTCAACGGAAGATTCTTCTGGGCTCTCAGCTTAATCCGAACTCTGAAATGGGAGAAGTCAATAAGTGAGAAAATAAGACCAAGGAACATGAAATAATAGCTCTTCAGGGAGCTTTGAGGTCAAAGATTTTTGAAAAAATTAACTTTTTTTTTTTTTCTTGGGGACCACTTCTCAACTGATCGTTTCCCTGCTTAAGGCCTTGAAGCAGTAAATTGCTGTCATGCTTGTGTCCACTATCTGTGTACTGAATACCTGTAGAAAATGGAGTTTGTGGGGTTTTTTTTTGTTTGTTTGTTTCTAGTTGTATTTTAGGAAAGCCAATGTTCTCTAAGTATGTTGCTTGGCGTTTTTTGCATCAAAAATTGTGCAGTTCTTCCTAGAGCAGAGCAGGAATTCAGCCTTGCAGACAGAGTGGTCCATGAACCTGCTAACAAAACTCTGAAAATTCGTGTTTTTCGTAGCTGCAGCTCATTTAGTCTGTGCTTATGCCGAAATACAATTGGTAGAATGAAGAATGCTGAGATTGATCAGACGTTGTTACTTCTTATTCTGTAAAAGTGTACGTGAGGCTGATTACGTTGGTGTCCCAATGTACAATGCTTCTCCCTAAGTATGAGCTTTCACACAGTAGAGAGAACTTTTACTTGTTTTTTTAATTTATTATAGTATTGGCATTGGAAAATACATGTGTAATTATATAGATATGTATTGAAATATATTTTTATTTTTATTATAGTAGAAATATGCACAGACGTCTCAAGTGAAATGGTTGTTCAAGAGAGCAGAGGCTTTCCTATGACTTTCCGGAAGACTCGGTGACCAGCAAAACGGTTCCCTGAAGTGGATGACGTTTGCAGGGGCTTTTCTGGGAATGCAATGATGTGGTCATGCTTGTGTTCTTTTTATGTCTGAGATGAAAGGCTTTTCTGCAAATGTAACATTGGAGTGCTCTAGAATAAGCAAGGATGGCTGAGAGCCTGGAATTAACGTTCCTCTGTGCCCTCAAGAAGCTCACCATAGCGCTGGAACGCTTTGTAAAGTATTTCCCAGCTTTTGCAAGGTAGCACCGCTTCATCTCCGGTTTGCGGCTGGCGTGTTCAAGCACTGAATTTAAGACCCCTTGTCAATATATTTGGGGTTTCTGCTATGAAGTGGAGACGATCTGACCCTTGTGTCATTACTGAATAGTACTGCATCGTTGGAGCGTAGCTCCCACTGACTTTGGTTGGAGCTGTGAGTGCTCGGCGCTTCTCTTAAGGTCTGGATCACGAGCCGTGAAAAGATGATGATCTTGCAGTTAATGGCCAGATGTGAAAAGTTTACTCAGGGTGTCTTGCCTAGCGTCGCTGAAGGCATGTCTAAACAGATGCAGGCAGACCCAGGTTTGCTCTGCACATGCCGAATTGGTCAGACGTGAATCAATGTCTCGTTCTCTTTGGGATGCCTCAGCACAGCGCCGTGCGTGAGCCGACACCACCGCTGTGCAGCTTCTGGACCAGAGCTGGCTTCTGTCCATCCAGCTTAAGCTCCAGTCTGTCTGCACCTGCCTGCGTAGACTTGCCTATAGCAACTTCGGCAAAGAAAAATACAGAATTTAATTACGCAGGGCAGCATTTCACAGCCTAACCAAAAGCCCTTGTTCTTCTTGGAGGCTGCTGCCTCCTTCTCTGTGCGCTTTGCAGCAGCTTCCCAACAGGGGAAGCAAAGCATCAGCAAAGTCCAACCCTGAAAGCGTGTCCGAGACAGGCTCTTCTGGGAGCAGTACTGCGTGTGTGCCCTTACTTGCCGGGTGTGTGACTTCGGGCTGAGTGAATGACCTTACTTCTGGGATTCTTTGGTTTTGGTCAGCTTTCCAGCCTTAATATTATTCTAATAGCATTTTTAGCTTTTTGCTATGTGAAACGTTCGAATGCTGCAGCGTACTGACCTGACTTTAAATTGCAGGGCTGGCAATGTTGGAACTCCAGGTATTTTTTTTTAACTTTTTTTTTTTTCCCCCTCCTGACAGAGCCTTAAATAGGCAGCCAGTTGCATTTTTCATGAGTGTCAGAAAGAAGAGGAAAGTCGGTTGAAAAATTAGTTAGCTACCCAGAACTGCTGAACCACTCTATTTCAAATTTTATTCCGAAAGCAAGTATTTAAAAATAGAAGTAGTACGAACGTGCCTTCATCTGTCAGTTAGGAAGCTTTGCTTGTTATTACTTCACAGAGGTGGAGTAAAGCGATCGACGTTTAATCCTGAAGTTATGTGAGAAAAACCAGGGAATGGACTGTTCCCACAAAATGACTCAAGGACCAATTTAGGAAAAGAGCTTACTGCAGTTCATGCTGGTATCTGTTCCCAGCAAGCTTTCCTTCCAGCTACCCAAAAGCTTGCTGGCTCAGATTTGGTGTTCCCTCCATAGCTTTAGTGTTTATGGAGGTGGGGAAAATCTGCTCGGATCCTGTTCAGTATCGGCTTGAGATCATTTTTGTTGTTTGCAGAATGCACTAATGTGTGTTTGCTGTGGATTTTTAAAAAAAAAAAAAAAAAAAAAAAATCCACGCTTCTACATTCTGGGATGAGAGATTACTGCCATAATTTCCAGCGTTTCACGTCAACCAGTTAGGTATTAATTGAAGTGGCTTTCTGTAATACTGCACTGCTGTAATTTTTCTACTCTTCACTGGCATTCAATCCCACTTCAGTCTTGCTATCAGCTGTTAGTGTAGGAGATTTCAAGACTCGATAATAAAATCCTT
Source organism: Burhinus bistriatus (assembly GCA_013397275.1). Lineage (NCBI taxonomy): Eukaryota > Metazoa > Chordata > Aves > Charadriiformes > Burhinidae > Burhinus > Burhinus bistriatus. The sequence continues at coordinate 71,266 of VYXH01003219.1, read as the reverse complement.
TTTGTTTTCAAGTAATGTAAAAAGTAAGTGATTCTCTTGAAGATCTGACTCAGGTGCATAAGGTATTATTACTTCTGCGTGCTTTTAGCGAGTACGTTGAGGCTGATACTTGCCTTCCCCTGATGAAAGGTGTGATAGAAATGAAAACGTTTGCGTGCTCCCTTCATCTGTTCAGCTTTCCCTTGGTCGCTTCGGAGGCAGTGGTGGTTGTAGAGGTGAGGAACCGGGGTGAAGGCCAGAAGGCAAGCAGAGATACTGAGTGTATGTGTTATTTTTGTGTAATATCTTTTTTT
>VYXH01003219.1:37733-70943 GCA_013397275.1 Burhinus bistriatus | reverse complement strand
TTTTTTTTTTTTTTGGACTGTGATGAGCCACTTGGCAAGTCCAGGCAGAAGCTGCAAGTCGATAGTGAACTGTCACTTTATTTCGTGCCCTGTGTGCTACGAGGTGGATGCCTGCCTTTGCCATGTGGGCGTGCATGCTGAGAAGGTGAGAAGTTCACAGGACTTAGTGACATTTGCTGGAACTGTTGGCAGAATTAGTCTGCTGCTAGACTGCTTTTGAAAGTCAAGACACACAGTGGTGGTATGTCACACTGCAGTGCTTTAAACCAGCTGGGAGACGGGAGGAGAAACGAACAGGTTGGTCCAAGAGGTAAGCTGTGCTAGGGTCTGGGTTTGGACGCGTGTTTTTCTGTCTGTAAGGTGAGACTTTCCCTTTGTGAAGTGAAACTCGACTCCAGCCCATCCTCTGGCCTGCAAACCTGTTAGAAATGGATTGTCTTTCTGATCACACCAACCTGAAAATGAAGTAGATCTCAAGGCGTTACCGTAGTTGGTGTCAAATCCTGTGTTTTGTTACTTCTGTACACAGTAAAAGATGCTTAATTCTTTAAATCTGAAGAGGGGTAAAGATGTCAAGAAGCAAACATTCATTGTGGGTTTGCCTTTTTTTTTTTTTAAGGTGTCACTTTTTTTTTAATGTGTAATTTTATAACTAATTCTTGGAGCTTTAGAGTGAACCTAGTTTGGTCTCATTTTGAAAGCGGTACGAGGAAAATAATTATTTGTCTTCAAGGACAGAGTTATTTGACCTTGGTAGCTGAACATGACTTTTCAGTTCCTTTAAGTAACGTTAGCGGAAATGGCTCCTTTGGTAGCAGAGATTGTGAAGGTGTTGCCTGAGTGCACTCTGACTCTTCTCCCTGCCAGTCTGTGTCCAGGTTTCACCCGTCCTTCAGAAGGGAAGAGCATCTGAGAGTGTTTGGAGGCACCATCTGTGCAGTAAAAGCCAGTCCAGGCTTTCCCCTTAGCTATCCTTACTGTGTCCTTAACCTGATTTTGGACAAATATCATCTGGTTCCATTACTCTCTTTCCAGAATACTGCTGCAAAGGTCATTTTCCTGGTGGCTTGTGCAGGAGGCCTCTTGTCTCCACTCCACCAAGGACTTGCCTGTATTCTCAGGCTTCTTCATAGTCTCCTGCTCTCTTCTCCTTGAGAAGTCAATGTCCCAATGTCATCCTTGATGCCAACCTCCACCCGATGTTGGTTCGCGCAGAAATGCCTTGCTTGGAACCGCATCTTCCGTATTGCCTTGGTGCTTTGAAGAAGGTTGGTGCTGTCATCTGCAAAGCTGCCATTCATCCTTCTTAAAGTTCTTCTTTGGATGCCGACAGAAGCCTGGCGACGGCAGGGTGTGGATACGCTGACACCCCTTATCACAGGGGGAGCTGGAAGCAACATTAGTGTACAGCTCGCTCCCTGTTGCACTCAACTAACCCATTTTCATCCTTTTTCTGATACAGGAGTATAAAACTGAAGGAGATGGAGTATGGAGACTGAAGGTCTTGGCTTGCAAAGGAGTGGGTAGACAATGCACCTGGGTCACTACAGGCTTGGGGAAGAGTGGCTGGAAAGCTGTCTGGTGGAAAAGGGCCTGGGGGTGTTGGTCAACAGTCGGCTGAATATGAGCCCGCAGCGTGCCCAGGTGGCCAAGGCAGCCAACAGCNGGTGGAGTCACCATCCCTGGAGGTATTTAAAAGCTGGGCAGATGTGGTGCTGAGGGACGTGGTTTAGTGGTGGACTTGGCAGTGTGAGGTTGATGGTTGGACTCGATGATCTTAAAGGTCTCTTCCAACCTGGCTGATTCTATGATAATGCGGTTGATGTTCTGGTCTGGAGAGAGGATTTGGTAGGAGGACCTGCAATGCTGAGGCGGTCCTGTCAGAACGCAGCTCCCAAGGTCTGGAATATTGGCTAATGCTATCTGTTTCCTGGTTTCCTCCATTGCTTTTATCTAGCTATTTTCCTTATCTAGAACCCGTGGTCTTCTTTGCTCAGGGCTGCTGTGAAGGCCAAACAAGCAACACTTTCTTGTGGTAAAGCAGTGAATTTATTTCAGTATCCTAGAGCTCATGTCCTTTCAAACAGGTTTCCTTTTTTTTGTGTTTGGATCAAATATAAAAAGTCATCGTAACTTACCTGTTGGAGCTAGAAGTGTTTTTGTACACGGCCAGAAATGCAAGATTCCTGGCTCTCAAGTAACGAAGCGCTAATCGCGTGCCAGAGCTCTGCACGAACATTAGCTGTTTCCTCTGCTTCTGCTTGATTAGTACGGCTGCGATCGGTTCCTTGTGCTCCGATGGATGTTGAGATCTAACCTGCTGCCACCGAGGCCGACAGTGGGAGAGCCGCAGCTCAGAAGGAAGGTATTTTAGGCTGCGGTGTTTTAAACACTTGCTGAAATGCCTACAGTCTTACATGGAAAAATCTTATTTCAAGCTTAAATAGATGAGCCGGGGTGGTGGTTTTGTTACCACCTTAGCTTTCCTGCCACAATCATTATTTCCTAACGTAAGCGTGAATTTTAGCGGGTGGGAAAATAAAAAAAACCTCTGGGGAGGAGAATAACTAAGCAACAAAATAAACAGTAGAAGAAGTGCTGAATACCAGGCTCTCCCTGACTTTTGTTGTTTGACTTTGTAATGCGTTTAAATAATGCATAGTTGAGCACAATACAAGCAGAACAAATTAGGCTTCAATACGCGAATTGTGGGAGGGGAAGTCTATTAAACTACTGTTGCATCTCCTTGCCAGAGCGGTGTCCTGCCGTACTGGATAACCTCCCCAGTGCTGCTGGTGTTCACAGCTCCCATCAAATTAGTGGGACACATTCTAGCGTGTCCCCAAATTAGTGAGGCACATTCTAGAAATGCTATTTAATTTCTTCCTTGAGGTTTGCTAACTGAAGGCATTACGTTGCACGTGGCAGACCCTGCCAACTCTTACGGTTCTCACCTCTGTGCTTCGTTTATCAAACGATAAGGTGTTTTGCTCAGTCGTTTATGCAGGTTTTGATCCATGCGATTCATCCCCAGCCGCGTGAGTTGGAAGACATCGTAGAAAGTGGGATTTTGTGGGATGCTGTGAAGTAGCTAATCTTTTTGAAAGCCTCCGTTGTTTGCTGTGCAGGAGTTAAGTCAAAGGAGTGCCTTGAGAGTGCGGCACGAGCTGTATCTCGAAGGGTTCCCAGGCTGAAGTCAGTTAGGACCATGCTGGTAACTTTTCAGGAGCTGAGGACCGTGTATACGGCTTCTGTATCTACTTTATCTCTAATGGGATATCGCAGACCATGGAGAAATTTCTCTTTCTGCTGCCCCTTTTAAAGCTAATGCAGGATCGTGTGTGACTTTACAGGAAATGGTCCGCAGGGTAGATCACCAAAGCTGACACCGCTAAAGGTCAGATTTTGCTGCTTCTTGTTTTGCCTTTGGGAAAAATGCTGGGTTTTGGACATTTAAGGTTGGGAAAGAGAAATGTGACATCTTCTGTGCTTTCCCAGAGTAAGAAATGGAGCTTCATCCTGTTGTACCTGGGGTCTGTAAATACTGTGGGTCCAGGAGAAATTCTGGTGAGCAAAGGTTATGAGGGAGAAAAAAAAAAAAAAACACAACTAAGTGAAGAAGAAAATATTTTGTATTTTAATAGGGAGAAAAAATATGTTTGGCTTTACTATCCTGGTAATTGACCATTAGATGGACGCCTGTGGAAGGCCTCGGTCTCAAGGAGTCCTGCTTTCAAAATTCCTGGAGGGAGGATCCAGGCTGGCTTGGTTCAGTGGGAAAAGTTACGTCCTAATGGGTTGGGTATCTAACTTGTCCTGTGCCGAGATGTTTGTGTTTGAATTGCTTAAGGACTACAGATGGAAGGGTGTAGTGTTTATCTCTTCCTAGACCAGTACCCCTTGACCAATTTTATAGACCTGAAGCCCAAGAGGAAGCCTAGAATGGCTTTCAGGGAGTTTCTTTGTCTAGGCTAAGGTCAGCTTTGCTTATTACAGCTGTGTTTAAATTATAGGAATATTTTCCGCACAGCTTTGCCAGCCGTGCTATGGGCAGTGGTCAAAGAAGAAACTTTAGAAGTTGCAGTTTGAAATCTCTTCCCGCGGCTCATGGACTCTTGTGCCAAACTTCCCATGTTCGATGCTCCAGGATTGCGATGCTGTTTTATTCTCCCAGTAACTGGGAGTAACTCTTTCAGCACCTTTGACTTGATATGATGTCATTGTACTTCTTTTATTTTTCCTCTGTAGGAAAATTGAGGAGGTCATGTTTGACTAAACAAAATAGTATTTAATTTTGGTTCTGCCCTGGCTTGGGCTCATCCATAGCTTCCACGTGGATGAGAATGATGAGCGCTCGCTGGAAACGGATACAGAAGCAGCGCTTCCCTGAACAAAGCAGTTTTGTTTTTTTCCTTTTTTCCCCCCCTTCTTTTTGCGTCAACATCCTCTGCAATAATCCAGGCTTTTAACTTGGTTTAAATTGGGTTATTCAGTGCTAATGTTATGCAGGATTCCTGATTAGTGGTGCGGAGTTGGAGTTGTGAGACTACTTGGAGCGATGATGGAATTAAAGTAACCGTGGCAACCATTATAATTAAAATAGGTTTCCTTGGGAAGCGAGGCTGCGTGTGTCCGTGTGTACACATTTGCTGCATTCATTCCCGCCCTGTGCCGTGGCACGGCGTTATGCAAAACGTTTAGTCCCCCGGCACTCGGGGTGACCGTCCTCGTTTTTGAGTGTATCTTCAGTGAGCCTTCAGCCTCGCCAACCCCCTCGCGTCCGCTGCCTTTTCTCTGAAAAGCAAAACCCGTTAACTCCCTCAAACTCATTTCGTGAAGGTTTCTTTCTGTAATATTTCAGCTCCTGAGCGCAGATGCTGCTGGAGTGCAGAGCTTGGCGCGTACCGAATCGCTTGAGTTTTCTGAGTAATGGTGACGACGCGTATGTGGGTTCAGGGCGGCGAGCACAGCGAACTCTTGTCTTGCTCAATGGTTCCTTTCAGTTGTGCAGAGAATCAGTTCCTGTAATTCAGGGTAATGCTACCAACTTCTGGCTCTTGTAAAAATACAAAATTAACAGTGTGGTTCGCTGCTGTTATTTTGATGAGTTTGGCAATGGCTGCTGCAGATGTTTATACCGCTGGAAGGCAGAGGAGCAGCACGGAGGAATAATGGTGGAGAAATCCTTGAGTGTCAAAGCTGGGGGAAAAAGCTAGTCACTGTATGACTTTTCAGAAAAAACCTTGGGGTATTGAACTTTCAAAATCCAAAGCTTTTTTCCTCTTTTTTTTTTTTTTAACCTGTTGTTTATGTGCATCATGTGTTATTTTTAAGTGAAAAATCACCCAGAGGTTTCTCTTCACGCATTCAGCAGCACCTGTTCGATCCCTCATTCTTCCTTTTCTGTGTTGACCGATACTCCTCACTGGTGACTCCTCAGTTAATTTATAAATGTTCTTCTGTTTGCAGAACAGTTAGTTTGCTAGTCTACCCAAAATGGATGATTTTCAAACAGATAAATTGCGTCTTGGTAAACATCTGGAGGAAAGGAAGGAAGGGAGAGAAAAAGAGGGGGGGAACAAAGAAGACTTTTTTAAAAAATTTTTTTTTTTTTTTTTCTGGGTCACCACCTTTCACCATTCACTGTCCCAGGGACGTTGGTTTGTGCTTCTCTGGCTTTCTAGTTGTCAAGTAGGATGAGAATATTTTAGAGATCCTCTCTGCTGGTCTTCGAAGGAGTTGTTGCAGGTTTCATCTGAAAATGATGTTTGCACTGGCTCTGGCCCTACTATGAATGCAAGGACAGGACCCTGCCATGTGTGTTTACTGTGGTCGTTTTTGGGCTCCTCACCNAGGTATTTAAAAGCTGGGTAGACGTGGTGCTGAGGGACGTGGTTTAGTGGTGGGTTTGGCAGTGTGAGGTTGATGGTTGGACTCGATGATCTTAAAGGTCTCTTCCAACCTGGGTGATTCTATGTGCAGGCTCATGTACTTCTGTTGGGAGCTCTGTTCTGATGGGCGTAAAGATACCATAGGGACACGATAACCAACTAGGAAGTGCTCTACGCAGAAACTTTATTTTGTAAATACCTTTTGCACAGACTGCAGCCTGTAATGTTTAAGCTGAATACGGTCCAAATTGATACAGCAGTAGCAGTAAAAAGAAGGGGGGGGGGAATAAATATCTAAACTAGTTTCAAGTCTCGCTTGAGATTCTAATGTTAAATCCCCGTTGCTCGAGAGGTAGAGGAGAAGTGCGGAAAAGCCATCTGTGTGGTGCAGGCTGTTCCAGCAGCAGTTGCTGGGCTGCGTGATGGGATGAGGCAACTGCATCGGCGGGGAAGAGGAGGGAGGCTGGAACGGGTCTCCGGGGAGTCTTCAGCGAGGAGAACGATTTTGAGCTGAAAAGTAATAAAGGAACGAGCGATGTTTTGTAGATGAGTGTGCATGTGTGTACCATGCAGTCCGTTTTGTTACCGATACCCAGAGCAGCGTTGTGCATGTGATGGGTGGCCAGAAGAGCTGGGTTGCAGGGGAAGCCATGGTTGAAGTAGGGCAGGCTTTTATTAATGGCATTTCTTCTGCGATGTGCTGCAGTCTTTGTGTTCCAGCTTTGGATTTATGATACCTGTGTGACCGCTGGTAAACAAATTCCGCTGTAAAACAGTGTGAGGTTGTATCCGAAGCTACGGCGTGTCTCAGTGAAGGTCCGTCTTACTGCAGGGAACTGGATAGCTGTCGTGCAGGAAAACAAGAAGCATTTTCCCTTAAAGCAGGTCTGTGTGGAACGCACATAAGAGAAGCGTCTTAAGAGGTAAGTGCATCCTTCATCCGGCAGCGTTAACAAAGAGAGGAGCAGATGAGTGGGTGCCAAATGAATCTTTCTAAATGGAAACAAAGCCCGAAGCTTTGGTCTCTGAAGGTTGTGTGTCTGCTCATCTAGTTTTTAAAACTGTTTCTGTGGTTACCGAACAAACAAGATCAGGCAAAGGCAGTACACGTAAGACAGCCCAGAAGGCTTATTGCTGGTTAGCCTGTGCATGTGCGAAGATGATGGCAGGGCTCGAGCCCCTCTGCTGGGAGGCCAGGCTGGGAGAGTTCGGGATGTTCAGCCTGGAGAAGAGAAGGCTCCGGGGAGACCTTCGAGCCCCTTCCAGTGCCTGAAAGGGGCTACAGGAAAGCTGGAGAGGGACTTTTGACAAGGGCAGGTAGTGATAAGACAAGGGATAATGGCTTCAAACTGGAAGAGGGGAGATGTAGATTAGATCTCAGGAGGAAATTCTTGACTGTGAGGGTGGTGAGACCCTGGCCCAGGTTGCCCAGAGACGCTGTGGCTGCCCCATCCCTGGAGGTGTTCAAGGCCAGGTTGGACGGGTCTTTGAGCAACCAGGTCTAGTGGGAGGTGTCCCTGCCCATGGCAGGGGGGTTGGACTAGATGATCTTTAAGGTCCCTTCCAACCCAAACCATTCTGTGATTCTATAGTATATAGGCTGGAGAAAAGCTGCCTGACTGTGGATTAGGAATTGTGCACGTACACAGGTTTAGAGGCCTCCAGATACCTTCAGATGGTCCAAATAGCAGAAGAAGCGCTGGGAAGCAGAAGCCGCTTTCTGGCCCCAGGAAAAAAAACGAAGAGTAGCAAACCAGAATTGCTGCACTGATGTTTGTATTTGTGAAGGGAACTGCTTCAAGGAAGCTGCTCGGGATCGTTCGTTCTTCGTCACCAGCAGGCACAGAAGGGCTGAAGCGTCAGTTCCTAAGGGAAGGAGGCTTTCACAAAAAACACTTCAGTTACTGTTTTCCTGGCTCGCTCTTGAGCCTTGAACTGAAAGCAGCACTGAAAGACTTCTGTTTCTGTGTTGTTCAATAGACTTGTGAAACACTGTGCAAGAAAGATTTTGCTGTGGTCTGTACTTCACTGTGGTTTAAGACCAGATGCACAAGCATACGTTCTCACCCAAATGGCAGAGAGAAAAATAAGGGATGTAAACTCTCATTGTTGAGGATGGAAACCTTCCACTGATCTCTGGGGTAGGAAGAGACTTTCAGAAACAGGGAAGTAGGAAAGAGAGGAAGAGAAAATCTTCACGTCACTCTAAACTTAGCTATCTTGTGGTTTTAAGATGACCTTGGGCAAATTGCTTTAGCTATCTGTACTTTTATTTACAAAAGGAGACAATGTCAGTTATCTCTTACAGGCAGATCTGAGGGTGGATGAATGTTTATCGTGTGCTCCGTGCTGTATTTGTACAGTGCTGTTTGAAGACCATTTGCAATTACAAGATTGATGAAACGACAATCCGCTGGATGCTTCAGCAGAGCTTTTTGTCTGGCGTCTCCCTGTAACTCCTTGTGCCGTTCCAGCTCTGTCTCCCGAAACGCTCGTGTGTCTCTGCTGAATTATTCCACGCTCCGGATTGCTTCCTGCCTGGACGCCGGCCAGCCGACCCGCTAGTTCTCACACCCATGCTCTTCCACTGTCCCATATAAACCCCGGTCCAACGCGGTCTTCGGGACTCATTTCCGGACATCCAAGGAGTTCACGGGAAGGGTGAATGTATCCTGAGAGGATAGGAAGGAGCGGCTGGGTGTGGAGTTTGCTCCCAGCCGCACTGTGCTCACGCTGTTGCAGGATATCTTTTGAGCTTTTAAAAGGGAACAACCCCCCAGATGAAAAAAAACTTTAGTTAATTCTAAACCAGTTAATTATTGCTTTTTTTTTTTTAATTGGTGATGACTCATCCATAAAAGTGTTTGGCATAAATCGCCAGCTCTGAAGTTCTGAAATTTATTGCTTATAAATGTAATTTTTGTGGGACTCTCTTAAAGGGGAGTCAGTTTCTTTGAGACAGTGCATTGCCTCTGAACTAGGCTGTGCAGTACGCAGCTTTGCTGGACGGATTGAAGAATTATTTTGGGTTTCATGCCCTTTGACGATTAGAGGAAGGTGGTGCCCCGACACTGTCCACAGGAGGCTTTTGGGTTAGGAAGCTAGTTATCTGGTCACCACAGTAAAGATGCTGCCAGGTAACTCTAAATGCCAAGAACTTTCTGTGCTTTGCTTTTCATTTTTCCTTGACTTCTTATTTTTAATATAAATAAGCTGAAACATTTTCTGGTTTCTCTGCAGCAGATGCAGCAAAATGACCACAAATGAGTCATCGGGCTGCCTGAACATGTAAAGCATTTTCGGTCAATGTTCTTCGTGCTACGACTTCCATGCTACATTTTCTGTTGCCTCGTCTGACTGTGGAGAGGTTAGCTGCTAATACAGGGGTTATAAAACACGAGCAAAGCTGCTTCTCTGGTCACGTGAAAAGTCCAACAAAAGTGTGCTTTAGGAACTTGCATGAGGAAGGACCAGAGTTCGGACAGTAACGCTCTGGCTGATTCATCAAGTGATTTTTGGACGTGGTTTTTGGGTGTTCTTCCTCAAGTAACCCAGTGGCAAAACTGAGTAGGTGTATACAGACCTGAGAAGCTTCCTGGCCAAAACCGAACCCAGACAATGGTCTTTTTATGCTTTAGGGATTCTGAGCTGCTTTTTCTCTTGTTTATTTGTTCTTTGTTTCCTGCTCTTTGCCGTTTGTCTAAAGGAACAGTAAGTTAGTGCTGGTGGTGTTGATTAAAGGCACAGTTTAGTCTCGTTATTGAACTGTGGGGAGGTGGCCTTGCTCTAGGTCATACACACGACCAGAGGCCTGCATCAAGCGGAATTTAGGTTCTCCCCAAACAAGTTTAAAAAAAAAAAAAAGTACCCTTGAAGATATCTTGAAATTTGTCCTTCATCTTCACCCAGCAGATGAAAGGTGTTACGGATTACGTCAAATGACCTTGTCTTTGAGCTCAGATTAATTCTCTTTTTTTGGTGGTTTCTCTGGACTTCCTTAACAGGATTTGGGAAGAAGATGGGGTTTTGGTGTGGTTTTTTTTTTTTATTTTTGCAGGCATGGCAAGAGATGAGCATTTGTGTTTCTGTGTCAGATGAACCTTCCCTTTCTTTGTGAAGCATTTTAAGACGCACCACTACTTTTAACTGTCCATCCTTCTCCCTTGCTGGAGGTATCATGAAAGAGTTGGATGTGTCTTAGCCGCTATGACTCACAGCCCAGTATGTTAAATTGACATCGCCTGTATTTTGTATTAACTTAGCGTGCTGCTGAAGTGCTGGCAAGCGCTAGCTTCTGCCGAGTCTCCTGTGGGAATGGTGACCTCGGGCAGAAAGGCGAGGTGGAAATCTGTATATAATGACCACTATCTTCTGTCAGTGAGAGCCTTCTTCCCTCTTCATCTTAAAGTTAGGCAAGACTGTTGAATCATCTCAACCACTTGCTGCTGCCTGAAGGAGCTCTCGCTTGTACTTGTGTGGTTCCACACCCTTCCTCCTTGCTTTGTTGCTCCTTGATTTTTTTTACTAGGTAGCCTTGCAAAAAGTGTTGGAGGGTTGGTGGGGAGGATGCTGGTGGGGCTGGGCTGAGTTGAGTGGGTTTATGGAAGGATCTATCAGATGCAGAGCCAAGTACTACGTGATCAGGAGAAGAGGAGGAGGAAGAGGAACCTTTCCCTTTTGGTGCCACAGAGCTGCTGGATCAAGCAGCCTCATAACTTCATCCGTCATATTGATTTTATGGTATCCCTAAAGTCACTTGACACCAGTCTTTATGGTTTCCCTGCTGACTACTCAGTAACTGTCAGTGAATTAAAAAACCCAATTCTTTTCAACAAGGATGATGAAATCAGGATGGCAGGTCTTAGACAAATCCGTTTTTGAGTTGTGTCAGAAAGAATCAGAAAAATATTCGAGGTGAATGTCAATTTTGAAATCCTAGGTGTTCCTTTTCACGCAGCTTCCTTCGGCCTCTTCTTAGCTGAGAAGTTCAGCCTTGACTCAGTTCTGAGATGGCTTTTTAGTACACGTAAAGTTCTTGAGCTGTCAGACTTCATTGTCTTTATTCAGTTTCTGAGAAATTTTTGAACAGAGGAAAAGAAATGTGATGGAGCATATTTCAGAAACAAATAAAATGGAGAGAACAAGAGCAGGAAACCACTTAAAGGACACCTTTCAAGCACATTATAATACATCAGAGTGGAACTTGAGTCAGCCACTGTAAAGATTTTGACCTCCGTTTGTCTTGAGGCTTTCACCGCTCCTATTCCTTTTGTTTATTTTCTCCATGTAAAATGCATTGAGAACGTCAAATATCCACACCCGCGAAAGAATACCAGACTCTGAAACAGAGTACCCAGCAGAGACCTGCTCATGTCCTGCTATGTCAGGCAGAATAAAGATTGCAAATTTTAGCTTTTTTTAATGCCACTAAGGTTTGCATCATCATTTCACAGCAGGACCCATGCTTGTATTAAGCAATTGTATTGCCTACAGCTTTGGGTACGCAGATGGGTACTTTAATATAGACACAGTGCGTCTGATATTTGGGTCTTAAAATAACTTCCAGCTGATTTAAGGCAGAGTTGGTGACCTAAATTTACCTAAGTTTTTGCTGGGGAATACTGCAAGTTAGGACTGGAGATGCAGAGCTCTGTAGGCTTTGGGGGCCTGACTTTTCTTGGAAGAACAGGATTGAGATGTCTAACCCAAAGATCTGGGTTGTTTCCAGTGACAGCTCAGGAATCGCTTAAATTAGCTGCTTCACCCCAGGTAGTAAGACTTATTTAGAACTGGATTTATTTAGACCCGTATGCTGGAGTCCATTTCTCTCATGAATATTTCACCCTCAGGAAGTTTGCCGATGACACCAAGCTGTGTGGAGCGGTCGACACGCTGAAGGGAAGGGATACCATCCAGAGGGACCTGGACGGGCTTGAGAGGTGGACCCGTGCCAACCTCATGAAATTCAATAAGGCCAAGTGCAAGGTCCTGCACGTGGGTCGGGGCAATCCCACGCACGCAAATCCAGGCTGGGCAGAGAATGGATGGAGAGCGGCCCTGAGGAGAAGGACTTGGGGGTGTTGGCAGATGAGAAGCTCAACATGAGTTGGCAATGTGCGCTGGCAGCCCAGAAAGCCCCCTGCGCCCTGGGCTGCATCAAAAGAAGCATGGCCAGCAAGTCGCGGGAGGGGATTCTGCCCCTCTGCTCCGCTCTGGGGAGACCCCACTTGGAATACAGTGTCCAGCTTTGGAGCCCCCAATGTCAGAAGGACATGGACCTGTTGGAGCAAGTCCAGAGGAGGGCCACGAAGATGATCAGAGGGCTGGAGGCCCTCTGCTGGGAGGCCAGGCTGGGAGAGTTGGGGGTGTTCAGCCTGGAGAAGAGAAGGCTCCGGGGAGACCTGAGAGCAGCCTTCCAGTACCTGAAAGGGGCCTACAAGAAAGCTGGAGAGGGACTTTTGACAAGAGCATGTAGTGATAGGATAAGGGGTAATGGCTTCAGAGTGGAAGAGGGGAGATTTAGGTGAGATATTAGGAAGAAATTCTTGACTGTGAGGGTGGTGAGACCCTGGCCCAGGTTGCCCAGAGAAGCTGTGGCTGCCCCATCCCTGGAGGTGTTCAAGGCCAGGTTGGACGGGGCTTTGAGCAACCTGGTCTAGTAGGAGGTGTCCCTGTCCATGACAGGGGAGTTGGAACTAGATGATCTTTAAGGTCCCTTCCAACCTAAACCATTCTATGGATAATGGACTTAATGCTAGTATTTCTGTTTTGTCCCTGCTCCTTCCATACATAATTTTCATATCTGAATCGTTTTTAGGGCAATAGTGTTTTAAGTTGTTAGTCCAGCGCTAAGCAAGATGTGGATCTAATGGTCGTATCCTCGATTCTAGACGTGACCTCCTGATACACCTACTCTGCATTTTCCTGTCTCGGTCAGGCTTGCTACACTCTTTATATCTTCTTGTCTATTTTCTAGTCTTGCTGAATCTGACTTTTATTTTATTCTGTTTTGTTTTGGGAAAAAAAGCCTAAATTATTAGCTGTCAAAAGGCAATTTCTGCTTCCGGTGTTCTAGACTTTACCACCTGTGGCTTTGGAGACTTTCTAGGTCTTAGTGCCAGGTTGCTTATGCTGTTTTTTCCATTGATTGCAAAAAAGTCTCTTTTATTGGGATATTAGCAATAGCTAACCTGAAGAAGTTGCCAGAAGTCGCTTTTTACCTCTAGCTACCTGAACTCCTGGGAGTGTGAGTTTTTTATTACCCGTCCACGTCGAGGTTTTTAAAGAAAAGCTCATTCCTTGTTCAGTAGTTTGTGTGTGGTTGGGTTTTTACTTTTGTCTCTTGATTTCTGTCCACTTTATAGCAAATATTAAATAAATCATTACCAAGTAAACTAAGCATCCTTGTGAACTGTATTCTTGTGGTGAACACGTGGGCAGGGATAGAAGAGTTGATTTTTATTTTGTTTTTAATTTATTTTTCCTGGCCTGCTTCGTCTTTAGCCTTGTCAAGATTGGCAATTAAAGTGCCACGGAGACCGCTTGGGGCTTGTGACATGAATGCTTATCATTGAGATGGAACTTACCACTTCAGGCGACTCAGTTGTCTAAAGCCTCCAAATGAAAAGTTGCCGCCAGCCCAAGCTGCACTCTAAAAAAAGAGTATACTTTAAAGATATTCCAGGCTGGAAATACCCCATGTAATCCACTTTTCCATAATACCACCAGTAGTTCTCCATGTAATTTTATTTTTCTCCATTCACCCATGGATTTCTAAAACTTCTTGTTGGATTCATTTGCAAATATTGGATGTCATCGTCGATCGGTCCCGAGGGCTGGGCTGTTAGACGTATAGCTGAACTGTTAGAAGAGCCCGTGTCATCCAACACAGGAATGTCTTTGCTTTTGCTAGGTGACTTTTAGGAGGCAGCAAGCTTGACGTACATAATTTTCCAATTAGGAAAGGAGTCTGCCCATGGGGTGTTGTGGGGTGATAAATGCTCCTGCTCCTTGATGCTTGCAGCGATTTAAGAAAATAAAACATAAAAATGTGGCTGCCAAAGCATTTTGCCCAATAGAATCTTCTCAGACTTACAAAATGTGGCTAGACAATAGTCCTGGTGTTCTGTTATATTAATTAAGGGGCATCCATCTTCGTATGCAGCCGTAACTGCCTTCAGGGTAATTAAAATTTTATTAAAGAAACTAGGAGGAGTAAAGGGAATATTTTATTTGGAGCTGGGGCAGCACCGAGTTTTCAAGCTGCTGCAGAAGACATGAAGCTGGCTGGCTCAGTGTGATATCACACAAACTATACGTCTTCCTTTATTTATTTTTTATTTATTCTAATTTGGAGCGTCAAAAGCCGGGGAATGCAATTACAATGCAAAGCAGAGGTGTCTGGAAATAACCACATTATGGTTTCCCAAAGAAAATGCCTCCATCTGTGTGCTGAAATGATTGTGTTCCTCAGGAAAGAGAAATTGTTTTTCCAGAGCCAACTGAAGACTAAAATCATTGAGGCTGTGGAGTGGGTGATATTGCTTCAGATGGACACGGTACCAATAAACAGGCGCAAGATTTTCTGGCCTTTGGAAAGTTTTAATATCCTAAGGTAGAAAAAAAAGTATGTAAGTCTCCCCTAATAGAGCTGTTTTAGGAAGGGGTTGGTATTGGGAAAGAGGTGGTTTTATAGAGTACATTGTTGAAAAATTGGAACCAGGAGTGCCGTCTCTGATGGGTTTTTCTTTCTTTCTTCCTTTAGCGCAATTTTCCAAACTGCAGTCTAATGCCCTTCCTGGGGCCGTGCTGGGATGGGATGCTTCTGGCCTGTTCTAGTTTTCTGAGGTCTGCAGAGAAAGCTGCTCTTTGAGATTCTTGGACATGGCAATCCCACACACAGATACAGGCTGGACAGAGAATGGATGGAGAGCAGCCCTGAGGAGAAGGACTTTGGGGCGTTGGTGGGGGAGAAGCTCAACATGAGCCAGCAACGTGCGCTGGCAGCCCAGAAAGCCCCCCGCATCCTGGGCTGCATCCCCAGCAGCGTGGGCAGCAGGGCCAGGGAGGGGATTCTGCCCCTCTGCTGCGCTCGGGGGAGACCCCCCTGCAGTGCTGCCTCCAGCGCTGGGGCCTCAGCACAGCAGAGACATGGACCTGCTGGAGCGGGGCCAGAGGAGGCCACCCAGATGATGGCAGGGCTGGAGCCCCTCTGCTGGGAGGCCAGGCTGGGAGAGGTGGGGGGGTTCAGCCTGGAGAAGAGAAGGCTGCGGGGAGACCTTGGAGCCCCTTCCAGTGCCTCCAGGGGCTCCAGGAAAGCTGGGGAGGGACTCTGGATCAGGGAGTGGAGCCAGAGGACGAGGGGCAACAGTTTTACCCTGAAGGAGGGCAGATTCAGACCAGATCGAAGGGAGAAATGTTTTACGCTGAGGGTGGTGAGACCCTGGCCCAGGTTGCCCAGAGAAGCTGTGGCTGCCCCATCCCTGGAGGTGTTCAAGGCCAGGTTGGACGGGGCTTGGAGCAACCTGGTCTAGTGGGAGGTGTCCTTGCTCATAGCAGAGGGGCTGGAACTGGGTGATTTTTAAGGTCCCTTCCAACCCAAACCATTACCCAACCTTCCCTCTGTCCTAAGCCATCACACGGGTGCAGGGAACAGTCACTCAAAGCAGCAGTTCGCACCCCAGAACAGCCATTCACAACAACCTGGCAATGAGGTGTGCGTTTGTGGTGCCATCGGGAGATGATGAAATCTGTGGAGAATTAGCTTCTAGCAGACTGGATACGCTTATTAGAAAAGCAGAATTTCAGAGGAGGTATACTGCTCTGCTGATCTTAGATTTTTAGATTAAGAAATACAAGTAGAACAAAGTCGTGCCCTATATTTCAGGTCTTTGAGTCTAGAGATTTCTTTTCTTTTCTTGTTTCACTCTCCCAGCTGATGACTTGGCAAAATGCTGTCCTTTGCATTCTGGAAATGTTAGCCTTTGGCAAACTTGAAGGGAAAAATGGAGGAAAAAACCTCCAGACTCTCATTTTAGCAGATTTTTGTGCTTACACAAACATGTAGAGAAACGTGTCTTCTCTGTAGGTATGTCAGCTTCATCTATGGCTTTTTTTTGGCAGATACTGACTTCACAAAAATATTTTTCTGAGGTTTGTAGCTTCGTTACGGCAGCGTCTTGCTGCTTTGGTCTCGACTTGGATGGTTCAATCCCTATTTCCAACGTAAACCCCAACTTCAGAAGCCTGCAAGCGGGCCATAAATGTTCTCTCCTCACGAAGGGAGTAATTTTTAGAAGAAAGAATTACGTCTCTCTTCTTGTAAAAGGTTTCTGTTCAATATGTAGTTGCTATTTTACACACTCAATATGTGCGTGCCTTACAGATGCAGTTATTAGAGCCTGTAGCTGAAGCTCTCGTTAAAATTAGTTTTGCGAAAACTGTTACGTAAATAGGTGGCTGTGTGCTAGGGAAAAAACCCCAAACTGTCTTCTAAGTGTGTCAGTACGAAGCATGCAATACCTGCACGCTTAAACAATAACAAATCTAAAAAAGCACGAAGCTTTTGAACCAAATCCTTCCTTCAAATGTAGCTAGGAAAGCTTTCGCGGTCTTAAAAAACTCGGTTGCAAATGGAAGGTCTGGCCCAAAACTGTGGCTTGGGCTGGCCAGTTGTGGACCAACGCAAGTGGAGTCAAACACTTGGAATCGTGACAGGTAACCTTATTCTTTGCAGTAGAGAATAGAGCATAACAGTCTGTTGGTCACCTTTCTCGTTTTAAAGCACAAACCTCTATTTAAATATGTAGTAATCCTTTTTTATGGTCTTTTGCCCCTGTTTTCTGTAACGGAAGTATGTTGAAAGCATAGAGCAGTAACCAAAACCTTTACCCACATGCAGTAGAGTGAGAAGTCAACGTGGAGAGAGCATGTGCAATTTGTGCGATCCCATGCACAAATCCAGGCTGGGCAGAGAATGGGCGGAGAGCAGCCCTGAGGAGAAGGACTTGGGGGTGTTGGTGGGTGAGAAGCTCAACACGAGCCGGCAACGTGCGCTGGCAGCCCAGAAAGCCCCCCGCATCCTGGGCTGCATCCCCAGCAGCGTGGGCAGCAGGGCCAGGGAGGGGATTCTGCCCCTCTGCTGCGCTCTGGGGAGACCCCCCTGCAGTGCTGCCTCCAGCGCTGGGGCCTCAGCACAGCAGAGACATGGACCTGCTGGAGCAGGGCCAGAGGAGGCCACCGAGATGATGGCAGGGCTGGAGCCCCTCTGCTGGGAGGCCAGGCTGGGAGAGGTGGGGGGGTTCAGCCTGGAGAAGAGAAGGCTGCGGGGAGACCTTCCAGCCCCTTCCAGTGCCTCCAGGGGCCTTCCAGCCCCTTCCAGTGCCTCCAGGGGCTCCAGGAAAGCTGGGGAGGGACTCTGGATCAGGGAGTGGAGCCAGAGGACAAGGGGCAACGGTTTTACACTGAAAGAGGGCAGATTCAGACCAGATCGAAGGAAGAAATGTTTTACGCTGAGGGTGGTGAGACCCTGGCCCAGGTTGCCCAGAGAAGCTGTGGCTGCCCCATCCCTGGAGGTGTTCAAGGCCAGGTTGGACGGGGCTTTGAGCAACCTGGTCTGGTGGGAGGTGTCCCTGCCCGTGGCAGGGGGTTGGAACTAAGTGATCTTTAAGGTCCCTTCCAACCCAAACCAGTCTATGTGAATGAAGACAGAAAGGCCAACACTGACTTTGAGTTTAATTTTTATTTGTTTCTTTCTGCCCTTATAGCGGCTGATTCTCTTTAAATTTATCTAACGGTGATAAGCTGCGTGTTTCTCAAACATTCGCTTCTCTTCCATGTATTTCTAGGAACGTCTTTGCTTCAACGTAAGGTTTGTGTCCTGCAACGGTGAAAATACAGAAAAGGGCAGAAACTTGTTGGTCTTTGACTACAGAGTTCTTTAACTGTAGAAGAATTATTAATATCAACAGCCTTAAGAAATCTTAGCAGTACAATTGAAGTGATTGGATTGTGAGCCTGGAAAGGGTGTTGTGGGAAGGTTTTGAGCATTGGAGTTTTCTAATAAATGTCGAACAACTGCTGAAAAGCTTGGGGACTCAGTGATTTATTTTCTGCAGCACCTGTATTTAGGTTTGAGAAATAAGTGGAAGAAGAGCTTAAGCTCTGCCTTCGTATTCTAGGAAAAGCACGCGTTGTGAGAAGCCTTTAAATAAACTAAATAATCCTTAAATACACTTAGACAGTGGCCAGCGCTTAACAATTCTTGGAAACCCTTTAAAGAATCAATGTCATAGTTAACTGTGTCCCCTGATGCCGTGATTACACGTGTGCATCCAGGTGGGTGAAAAGCACATTTATTACAAGGCCCCTTGTTTCTGTGCACAGCAAAGACACCATTTTAATGGCATTCTGAACCAAAATACGTTTTTCTTGAGATGGACCCTCGCTTCTTTAAAAGTCTAGATCCTTATTGTATCAGCTGCTTGACTCTACTGTTACCTGAAAATGAGTGATGACATTTCTCTAATGGTTCTTTTTCTTCCCATTTGTAATACGTTTTGACCATGCTGGCACTGTCCTGCGGGCTGAGTGTCCTGTTGCACGTTTTCCTTCTGCTTGTGCAATAGCAGAGGAAGCTTCAGGCTCTGGAAGATGGTGGTGGGTGGTACCACTGGAAGAGCCTTCGAGAAGAGTTTTGGTTTTGATGGGTTGGGGTACTTTGATGAGATGGGTTTTTATGTTTGAATGACTGCAATTTCATATTCCTATTTGCAAAACCAACTTGCAGAAGATAGGTGCTACAACAGGGGTGAAAGAGGCGATACTTCTTCATGAGGAGAACGAGAAGGTTTGAAAAATTGTCTTGTGTTCCAAGTTTGGTGTTGTAGTAAGCGTTATCCCTCAGGGAGGCTGGCAAAGGATGAGGAATGAGAGGAGGTGTACAAAAATTTAGAGGTGTTCGTTAGATGACAACAGGGTAATCTTGCTTGGGTCCTCTCCAACATACCTTCTTCACTTTACATGGAAACTCTGCCCGCCTTGTTTATCTCTACAAGGCATTACAATGTGGTGCTGGGAGAGGTGATTTTTTTCAGCGTTGTCCAAAATGCATCCAAATATCTCTGTGGTAACTGGCATTTTTTGCCATTTATCGGACTTCTTATTGGCAGAGCAGGGTGTGTTTCTGTTTGGTGGCACGTTCTGTGTTGGATTTCATGTGTAATGGCATCTTAGAGGGAGGATGAGCTCTTACGTTGTAGGATTTTTTATTTTTTTTTTTCTGTTGGCACACACATTTTCTAGAAATCTTTGCCTTTGAAAATTACATTTTGCAGAGACTATCGTAATAAATAGCTACTGCTATGTAATAAACCTTATCATTTTTGTCTGCGTTTATAACTGATGTGTGTAATAGGAAACTGAAAGCGTAATTTTATCTCTCCCTGTTGCCCGCTGAAGCTGGCGAACTCCACTCACTAAAAATATATGTGCTTTTGGGGTAATTGGTTCAAGGGCTAGGTTTAGCTGATGCCAAACGACCTTTTGCTACCTCTAAGAGAGAAAATCAGCATCTCTGGTGCATTGGGCAAACGCCCAGAGTCTGCTGGAGCACTCGGCCTTTCTCCTGAAAACTACTGATGGCCCCAAACAGCCTCATCATTCCTGGTGGTCTTGCCCGAATGCCTCTGCTGGGCTTTTTCACGTGTAAAGAGGGCAGAAAACCGTAGCAGGTAAAGAGGAAGTACTCTAGATAGGAAAACTCTTTTGGTTATCTCTTTATTTTCCAGAGCGGTTCTCATGTTGTCCCCATGGAGGCTCTCTTCGAGCTGTGTGTTGCTCCTGAGCTCGCTTTCACTATTAGAGGGAGAAGATGGGGCAAGATCTTACTACTGATCAAGACCATGTGTTTTATTTGAGAAAAAGCTGCTGCAAAAAGCAAGGTATTATCCTGTATTAGCTCCCTGCCAGAAGACATTATTTATTGCTGGAAGCGTGATGACTTTGCAGTTCTTTTTAATGAGCCGTGTTCACCGAAGACTGTTTCGTAAAGGTTTCGCATCGGTATGATAAATAGAAGGATGATGAATAGGAGCTTAGAGCACGGAGGCTGCATTAGCTGTGTAAGCCGCATTTATGCGAGCGCTTCAGCAGTGCTACCCTTTCAAAAGGCTATGTGACGTTGCGGTAAGCTCTTTGGAAAAATAGTAGGAGAATAAACCCTAGTACAGGTACACACCGGTGTTCCTAACACAGCAAGAGCCAGGGCTTCTGTAATTTTTATTCTCATTGCTATCAGCCGACAGGTTTTATTTGGACATGAAACCTCACACGTAGGAAGCTCCACCTGATGCCGAATGCTACAGCATAACCGTGCAGAAACGCAGCCTGCTGTGAACGCACTGAGTTTGCTTATCAGCTGTCTCTGAAACATGAAATCAGGTTTAGGGTCTTGATGCTGGTGCCAGGATGTCTAAAGTTCTGCCTGAAATTCTCCAAGGAACGTTTGATGAGCTTTGGTGCCATCAAATCCTTTTACGAGAAAGGATGGCTGTTTTCTGGGGGAGGCTCTTGTTGGATATCTGACTTTGTGCTATTCCCTGCACATCACTGTTAAAACTCCACTCCCGCACATACAGAACCACTCTACAAAACAACGGTGGTGCCAAAGACAAGGTTCGTTTCTTTGGGAAGAAGGTGAAAAGAAACTTGACAGATGTTTAGAGGAATCTAACGTTATTGGCACGTGCCAGACTGTAGTGATAAACACACTACAAAATTCTGTGCGCAGTTAATTACTCACTTAAGGCTTGATGTTTTGCAGACCTTTGCTGGTCAGAGTCTGTGCTTGATGATATTCCCAAACTTCTGAAGATGGAAGGCATGTGTTTGCTGTAGCACGTCAGGAGAGCAGGCTGTTGGGGCAGAGCCGTGGGGTTCTCCTCTCGCTGCACGTCAGTGGACAAGTTTTTAACGTTCGTCCCCTTGAGTGACTGAGCAAAAAATCTCATGCTTTGTAGTCTTGTAAGCTTGAGGGATTTTCTTTAAAGATTTGTTACACAGCACCGTTAATCCTTCTTACTGCGGTATCGGTTTGCGTTATTTCATAGAATCACAGAATGGTTTGGGTTGGAAGGGACCTTAAAGATCATCTAGTTCCAACCCCTCTGCCATGGGCGAGGACACCTCCTACTAGACTGGATTGCTCAAAGCCCCGTCCAACCTGGCCTTGGACACCTCCAGGGATGGGGCAGCCACAGCTTCTCTGGGCAACCTGGGCCAGGGTCTCACCACCCTCACAGTCAAGAATTTCCTCCTGAGATCTAAACTAAATCTCCCCTCTTCCAGTTTGAAGCCATTACCCCTCGTCCTATCACTCTTGTCAAAAGTCCCTCTCCAGCTTTCTTGTAGGCCCCTTTCAGATACTGGAAGGGGCTCTAAAGTCTCCCCGGAGCCTTCTCTTCTCCAGGCTGAACACCTCCACCTCTCCCAGCCTGGCCTCCCAGCAGAGGGGCTCCAGCCCCCTGATCATCTTCACGATTTGCCATGGTGGTTGGGTTGTTGTCGGGCTGGGTTGACCTTCCAACCCAGTTGTCCTCTATTTCCACTGCAGTCATCCATTAGTTTCTTCCAAGAAACAGCCGTTGTTGCCCAAGCAGTCGAGAGGGAGAGCTTTGGGGTGCTTTCCCTGAGGGCACTCCTTGTTTTCTCTGTTGTTTTAAGGAGAATACTGTTAAATTCAGTATGTCTGCAGCCAGTGTTTCCCCAGTACAGCAAGGAACCAACTATTAATCATTTGCTGTTCTGAATGTAGATCATTCTTGTGGTAACTGAAGCAGATCAAGAGTAATAATCAGAAATGTGTGCCCACAGAAGAAATGCATGAAAAACCTGTGGTGACACGGGCTATGAATTGGTTTTGAGTGAAAAAAGTGATGCTACAGCGATGACTTCCGGCCTTTTCCACATCCTGCAGTAGAGGCACAAACCCCTCGTCGTAAGAATACCTGATTTACACAACTTGCTTTCCCTCGGTGCCCTGTTGAGACTCAGGTTAAAAACATTACTTTATGATAACGTCAGATGGCTTTCACAAATACTGTTTCACGAAAGGAATTTCTTTAAATTTCTTTCTCTGAAACCAACTTGGTATTAACATTTCCTAAGTTAACATTGGCGATTGGACTACTTCGGCTGCCGCATGCAAACATATTGAGCGCTTTCCTTTCTAGTTCTTATTTGGCACTGAAGATGCTGGCCAAGTAAATAAATCAGAGTAGAGCAGTGAAGAGTAATGAGTTGGGGCTGATACAATCTCATTAACTGAAATACTTTCTGTCCTACCGATGACGGTCAGCGTATTAGGAAAAGAAAAACCACAGAATTTGATAGCTTAGTTGTTATCAGCTATTCCTGAGAAGGTAAAAAACTACCATTAACTTAAGTTTGTTGTCTTGACCTTTATTTCCTCCCCCAAATTAATTGGAAAGCTGAATGGAAAGCCGGTGTCATCACCTATCTGCCTGGGCAGCAGGTTCCTTTCAAGCAAGCTCCAGCTTTCCTTTTCACTCAGAGAAGGCTGAGTAATCAACTTTTTGCTTCGGCTCCCATTCCTTTATCCAAAACTTGTTTTGTTTTTTTTAGATGTGTTTATTTAAGTTAGTCGTGATGAAAATGCAGTTGGTGCTTTTGCATTTCGTAGGGGTGATTTTAAGCAAGTACCTCTGGAGGGAAAGGGGTCACTCAATATTGCTTGACTCACCTCGTGGATTTCTTAACAGCTTTGGCAGTCCGACCAGAATGAGGATGTGTATTAATGGAAACCACTCTCATTGAGGCTTGCGTTACAGCGATTGGATTAAAAAGGTGTTAGATTTCACCTCCTCATCCGAGTGTTGGCTTGCTTACCACGGCGTGGATGCGGTGGCAGAACCTTCTGAGCGCCGAGGTGCAGAGTCTCCGCAAAAAATGTAACTGCTGGGCACGCTCTTCAGCACGGCCAGACAGACCACGGGCTCTCCTAAATGCCACTTTGTGTATT
Source organism: Burhinus bistriatus (assembly GCA_013397275.1). NCBI lineage: Eukaryota > Metazoa > Chordata > Aves > Charadriiformes > Burhinidae > Burhinus > Burhinus bistriatus. Next base: position 48,014 of record VYXH01003219.1, on the reverse strand, counting down.
CTGATGCCCTCACCATAAAACTTGCCCTTTGCTATAAAATAGTTTAATATTTTTAAAAGCATTTGGTTGTGGGTTTTTTTTTTTTAATGTGGCAACAAAGAGAATCTTCAAAAGGATAATTGAGCTGAAACCAGCGCAGTGAGATCATTATCTACAAACATGAATAAATGGCTTTAGGAAGTATTTGCTTATTCATTAACTTTGAAATCTGCCTGTGATACTTTGCAGTTTTCCTTCTGATGGCTGACAAAAAACATCGTTGGGAGACTTAGCCCACAGTGGACTTGCTCTTCTGCACCTTGCCGTCTGCCCCGAATTCAGTTAAAAAGTAACAAAAGAAAGAAACATAAAATTGAATACATTTTTTATGTCTGCTATAGCAAACATCTAACACTTGTCAGAATTCAAAATGTGAAGTGTCGTTAAAACAAGTCTTGCGAAGCTTTTTGGTGCTTTTTCCTTATCCATAGAACCAGCCAACATACAAAAGCAAAGTATAAAAAGAAGTTTCTTCACAAACACTTTGATGAATTGTTCAGTTTTTGGAAAGATGGCACGTCTACTAAATGCAGTGGCTTGGCCAATAAAACCAGTTTAAAAACGTGTTAGAACTTTTCTTCATTTAAGCCACCTTTTACTAAGGTAGAACAAGTTTTGAAGTGCATTAGCTATCCCTGAGGATGCCTTTGAGGGTGTTCTTGTTCTCAGTAACGGTAACCATGTGGGGAGTTGGTCTGGAGCAGGTGATCCCCAATGCTCCAGTATGCAGACCGATGGAATCCTTGCAGAATTTTTGGTGGTTTCTGATGTGTTGCGTGGTTCAAGTCTAGCAGAAGAACTAGCAAAGCTTCCTGGGGGCGGGGTGCATCTGGCTGGAGAGCGTCATGTTCGTGGTCTAGAATTGAAACAGAAATAAGGACTGTTGGTAGTATTTCTTGACCGTGAGCTAGGTATGATTTTTTTTGCAGTTGGTACTCGGCGTGTGCTTAGATTATTGAATAACAGTTCCTTTTTCATTGCCTTCACAAAAGGTGCTACCGGAAACATCACGTTTTCTGTTGATTTAGCTCTTTGAGTCAGTGGAGACCAGAGGAGCACCAGTGGCGGTGGAAGCAGGGCGATGGCCGTACCTACCAGGCCAGAGGTTAAGGAGAAGGATCTTGCCCACATTTGGCTTAGTCTAGCTTTGAGATGAATTGAGGTAATTGAACCTCTCCCAGGCTGTAGTTCCACATCTACTCAAAGGCTGGCCACCGAGCTGCAGACCTGTCCACCTTCCAGCATGCTTGGGCCACTTTCTTCATGGTCCCTGGTAATTACGGACTTGGGAAACTCAATTCAGACGGTTTTTAGGGGCAAAGTCGTTTCCACGGTGCAACCCCTTCTGTGAAGGGTAGCGCTGGTGCCAGGGTCAGGCTGTGGGTGCCCCTCGCAGCAGCAATCTCCACTCAAGCCAGCGGTGCCGTGCCCGTGGAACACCATCTCTGGCTTTCTCGGTGAGGTGGCCATTACCTGCGGCATGGCAGGCTGCAACCCGCTGAGCTTGCTGGAGGAAAAGAAGGTGGCTGCCACGGAGCTGAACCTCTGCTCGGGTGTAAAACCTTATGCTCATCAGTTGGGTGTCTTCTAAATCTTGGCCCTATCTAATTCTTTAAATAAGCTTGAGAATAAGTTTGGTGTTTTTTAATTTCCCTGTCCTTGCTCAGTTTTGCACGGCAAAGCCCCAGTTGTAGCCGAGTTCAGCACCTTCCTTTGCGAGCAAAATCCCTTGGCTTGGGATTTCTAATAGTTTAAAAGAAAACAAAATCTTAACGTTTGGTTCATTGGCAGCTGGGGCAAGTCTGATGTATTTATTATTCTTAGCCTATTGCGAGCAAAATCTGGATTTGGGGCTTGGTCTAAATTGGGATTGACCATGTAAATTTCTACAATGCATTTTAAACTGTTGAGTATTTTGGTGGCAAAAGAATGCATTATTATTATGGGTAATGCTGCGCCCATTAGCTCTAGTAACTTTTGTCTCAAGGCCAGCACTCCCAGACTTTCATTGTTTTATTCTTTTTGCAGCTGAACTATTATAGCTGTGATCTTGGATAACAGGGTTTTTTTCCCTACTGAAAGCTATGAGAAAATGCTGATTAGCAGAAATGGACTTAACAGTGTAGTTGATAGAGACTGAAATATGGAGGTGATTTTCTTTTCATCACGTGTCTTGTAATGAATGTGCCGTCTCATCGCTTCCGTGGAGTTTTTGAATACTGGAGGAGAAGAGAAAAACGCTTTGCCTTTGGCATTTCCTTTAATTTCCATTTTTTGAAAGCCCTTAAGAAGAGACAATGATACTCATACAAAGATAGAACTGGAGAGATTGGAAAGGAACATTTGGGTTAAGGAGTAATTTTATGTGGTTTTTTTTTTTTTTAATCCGTCTCGCACAGCTGCTTTATTTCTTGGCGACTTCTTTTATAATGGGTTGGGTTTTAATGACGCACGTACAGATTCTTTACTGAAAACTGACATTTGTGTCTATTCATGTTGCAACAAGTGGTGTTGCCTCTTGGATCTCACATCGATACAATGCTCGTGAGCAAGATCTACCTAAAATAAAAGGTTTCCACGCGTCAGGAACGTGCTGAAGATCAATATTTGACCAAAGTATATAGCAGAATGTAACTTGTCTTCCAACACATAATCAGCTGGGCTGTTTCTTCCATCGTAAGATGCCCTTGATCCCGTGCGTTGTTTGATGGAGACGGTGGGTTTCACAGGGGTAGGAAGCGACACCAACCAAAGTTTTGAGTCCTGTATAAGGGAACAATATCGCTTTGAAGCAGTTCCTGAGCCTTTGGGGCAGTTGGAAAGATTCACTGACTGGCACACAAATCCGGCAAAGATTTAAAGTCTAATTTGAAATGCCTGGCTATTAATTGCATCGTTCTTAAGTGCACAATTAAATGTGCTTAACCCTTTGCAGAGTCAGAGTGTTCGGTGTGCCGTAGCTCACATTCATCTCTCTTTTTTTTTTCTTTCCACTGAAAATAGGTATATTTACACTTCAGTGCAATTAGCCTTTTCTCATTTGTGTGTAAATGTTGGGAACAAAAACTTGCTTTGCCTTTTAGTGGGACTTAAATCCTCTTTGCAGATTTATTTTTTTTTTTTTCCCCCTAACCTGTTTGGAACCAAACAGGCTAGCCAGGCTGTAATTCTTTTGAGATACTGAGACTGTTCTTGAGGTGTGTTGTTTGGCTTGATAACACGTACAGATAAATTGTAAAGCAACTGAGATCCACCCGCGTCACAGTGATGCAAGCAACAAATGGAGTTTTAATGCTGTGAGCAAGGCAGATTTGACCACTCTGAGGTGAACCCTTCTAGTTTGTTCATATACAACAATTAAGGGCTGCTTTTCTTTACGGGTCAAGCCATTATTTGGATTATTACGCTAAAGTGTTAGCGTTTTTGTGTTGGAAGGTAGATAACGCAGTAGCTGATGAAGCTTAAGGAAAAAGTCTCAACAGGAGAGTAGTGGTGACCGATGTGTAAAGGACTGGGTCAGTGTCGTGGCCAGGTGATGAGTCGAAGGAAGCCCAGAACCTGAGAAAGGACAGAGAGGATCCGTACGATGAAAACTGAATCTTTGAAGTCTAGTTGGAAGTAAAGGGGGTGCGGGAAATGAGGCTGTAGATGAACAGCATCCCGTAGCAGGAATGTAGGATTATGAAAAGTCACACAGAGCTGTGAATCCTTTCCATTCTTTAGTTGAGTAACGACAAATTGGGAGGAAATGAGCTGTTGAAGAGAGTGTCCAGATCACAGGTCACCTGTGGGCTGGGTGAGAGCTGACTTTCTTCTGACAGTCTAAATGGCCATGCCCGTTTTGCCTACTAGTAAAAATTTTGGCTGTAAAATCTTTTTTTCAAGTTATTGGTCCAAGTAAGAGGTTGTTGTTCATCAGGTGAGGATGGTGAAGTTAGTCTCAGACTTGGAACGTTAACTTATTTCTAGGATGAAGGTGGAGGTCAGTGGTAAAAAGCCCCTCAAACAGTGTTTTTCCCAAGAAATTTGGAGCAGCGGTAAATGAAGCGTGGCTCTGGAAGAGGGAATGCAGCTTGGTTAATGAGAAACCATTCAGAGAAGCTAAATTGTCACAACCAGCTTTTGATATTCCATTTATGTGCATGCATAGAGAGTTTTGGGGTCTGGATTATAGCCCATTCATAGGATTTGAATGCCTTAAACAACTTATAAATGCATTTTTAAAATGTTTTTGTGTTTCGTTAAAGGATTTGGCCATTTTTCTTGTGCTTCTCAATGGAGAAGTAGTATTTTTACATAGTGGTGGATTCTAAAGACTTAAAACTGAAATATGAACCTCATGTTGGGCATAAACGTGGAAGACGTGACTTAAAGGATGTTCCAGGGCATCTGCAAAGCCTGGTCTGTTTTTTTGGGCTGATAAGAAAGAGGAACCTTTGCAACAAACCTTACCAACTTGGTTTTAAAAGTGAATTGTAATGGTCTCGCTGCAGCCCCAGTCGAGTAAAGAAGAGCTCTGGAGTGGAGTGTAATTAAGAGCTACTGTTCAGAGATGTAATTAGGCAGGTTCCTGTGTTGAAATAAAGAGCTGAGCTGCGTACATCCTGGGTTCCTCTCCAGAGCAAGTGCTATTGGAAAAGCCACAGACAGTGGGGGTGAAAAGCAGCTTGAGCTGCTTTCATAGAATCATAGAATGGTTTGGGTTGGAAGGGACCTTAAAGCTCATCTCGTTCCAGCCCCTCTGCCATGGCCAGGGACACCTCCCACTAGACCTGGTTGCTCAGAGCCCCATCCAACCTGGCCTTGAACACCTCCAGGGATGGGGCAGCCACAGCTGCTCTGGGCAACCTGGGCCAGGGTCTCACCACCCTCACAGTCAAGAATTTCTTCCTGAGATCTAATCTAAATCTCCCCTCTTCCACTCTGAAGCCATTATGCCTCGTCCTATCACTACATGCTCTTATCAAGAGTCCCTCCCTAGATTTCCTGGAGCCCCTTTAGGCACTGGAAAGGGCTCAAGGGTCTTCCCAGAGCCTTTTCTTCTCCAGGCTAGACACCCCCAACTCTCTCAGCCTGTCCTCATAGCGGAGGTCCTCTAATCCTCTGATTATCTTCGTGGCCTCCTCTGGACCCACTCCACCAGGTCCACGTCCTTCTTATATTGGGGGCTCCAGAGCTGGACACAGTATTCCAGGTAGAGTCTCCCCAGAACAGAGCAGAGGGGCAGAATCCCCTCCCTTGCCCTGCTGCCCACGCTTCTTTTGATGTAGCCCAGGATGCGGGGGGCTTTCTGGGCTGCCAGTGCACGTTGCTGGCTCATGTTGAGCTTCTCATCCACCAACACCCCCAAGTCCTTCTCCTCAGGGCTGCTCTCCATCCATTCGCCACCCAGCCTGTATTTGTGCCTGGGCTTGCTCCGACCAACATGCAGGACCTTGCACTTGGCCTTATTGAACTTCAGGAGGTTGGCACAGGCCCACATCTCCAGCCTGTCCAGGTCCTTCTGGATGGCATCCCTTCCCTTCAGCGTGTTGACCGCTCCACACAGCTTGGTGTCATCGGCAAACTTGCTGAGGGTGCACTCAGTCCCTACATCCATGTCACCAACAAAGATGTTAAATAGTACCGGTCCCAGTACCAGCCCCTGGGGAACACCACTTGTCACTGCATGCCACTTGGACATCGAGCTGTTGAGTGCGGCCATCCAGCCAATTCCTTGTCCACAGAGTGGTCCATCCATCAAATCCATGTCTCTCCAATTTAGAGACCAGGATATTATGCGGGACAGTGTCAAATGCCTTGCACAGGTCCAAGCAGATGACATCTGTTGCTCTCCCCTTATCCACCAAGGCTGTAACCTCATCGTAGAAGGCCACCAAGTTTGTCAGGCACCATTTGCCCTTAATGAAGCCATGTTGGCTGCCACCAGTCACCACCCTATTTTCCATGTGCTTTAGCAGAGTTTCCAGGAGGATCTGCTCCGTGATCTTGCCAGGCACAGAGGTGAGACTGACCGGCCTGTAGTTCCATAGCTTTTTAAGGAAACTATTGAGGCCTGCTGATTAGATCTTTATTACATGAAAAAAAAAGTCACTATAGTACTACTTTTTTTTTTTCTTAAAGTTAGATAAAATCTGGAAACACCTTTTGTAGCTTGCCTTTATTCACAGCTCTTAAATAATAAAGTAGTGCCGCTATTGTGGAACAGCTGGTTATTACTATTCCTTTCCTTTGCTTCAAAGATTAAGACACCACCTGCTTGGGTGGGGTTTTTTTGTTTGTTTGTTTGTTTGGGGTTTTTTTGGCTGTTTAAGCTGCTTTTGGGCTCTGTGCAAATCCAGAAGAGGGAGAGGGTCTGTTGTTCTTTGTAGAATCCTCAAATCAGCTAGGTTGGAAGAGACCTTTAAGATCATCGAGTCCAACCATCAACCTAACTCTGCCAAGTCCACCACTAAACCACGTCCCTCAGCACCATGTCTACCCATCTTTCAAATACCTCCAGGGATGGCGACTCCACCACTTCCCTGGGCAGCCTGTTCCAATGCTTCACAACCCGTTCCGTGAAGAAATTGCTCCTAATATCCAATCTAAACCTCCCCTGGCACAACTTGAGGCTGTTTCCTCTTGCCCTATCGCCTGTTACTTGGGAGAAGAGACCGACCCCCACCTCTCTACAGCCTCCTCTCAGGGAGTTGTAGAGAGCGAGAAGGTCTCCCCTCAGCCTTCTCTTCTCCAGGCTGAACAACCCCAGTTCCCTCAGCCGCTCCTCACAAGACTTGTGCTCCACACCCCTCACCAGCTCCGTTGCCCTTCTCTGGACACGCTCCAGCCCCTCAATGTCTTTCTTGGAGTGAGGGGCCCAAAACTGAACACGCTATTCGAGGTGGGGCCTCAGCAGTGCTGAGTACAGGGGGACCATCACTGCCCTAGTCCTGCTGGCCACACTATTCCTGATACAAGCCAGGATGCCATTGGCCTTCTTGTCCACCTGGGCACACTGCGGGCTCATATTCAGCCGACTGTTGACCAACACCCCTAGACCCTTTTCTGCCCGGCAGCTTTCCAGCCACTCTTCCCAAGCCTGTAGTGCTGCAGGGGGTTGTTGTGACCCAAGGTAGGGGTCACTGTAAGGTAGGTCCACTCTATGCTTTTTACCAGGTAACCTGTCTCGAGTGCTGAAATCTCTTGGGAAAAACACAGCTGTAAGCTCTGGAGGTCCTTTGACAGAGTAAATGTTACAGCCCGAGCTCCTGAAAGCACAGACGAATGGAACTTCATGGTGACACCACTACTTCCCTGGCCAGCCTGCTCCAATGCTGGACAATCCTTTCGGTGAAGAAATTTTTCCTAATACCCAGTAAGCCTATACCTGGGTGAAGTGCCTGTGCTGGGTGAGTGGTCAATGGCGCAACCTCTAGTGCTTGGGGAACTTCGTTAAAGGATTTGGCCTTTTTGTTGTGCTACTCAATGGAGAAGTAGCATTTTTACCTTGTGGTGGATCCTAAAGACTTGAAACTGAAATATGAAATGTAGTGATATGATATGAAATATCATGTAGTGATACGATGAGGCGTAATGGCTTCAAACTGGAAGAGGGGAGATTTAGTTTAGATCTCAGGAGGAAATTCTTGACTGTGAGGGTGGTGAGACACTGGCCCAGATTGCCCAGAGAAGCTGTGGCTGCCCCATCCCTGGAGGTGTTCAAGGCCAGGTTGGATGAGGCTTTGAGCAACCTGGTCTGGTGGGAGGTGTCCCTGCCCATGGCGGGGGGTTGGGACTAAATGATCTTTAATGTCCCTTCTAACCTAAACTATTCTATGATTCTATGAACCTTGCATTGGGCATAAATGTGGAAGACATGAGGGAGTCCTCAGCATGCCATCACCACCATCGGGGCTTTTTCTTCCATAATTTTCCTTTCCCTTCTGTGCTCTCTTGGCATATTTCCCATAGTACGCCACTCTCCTGGGTCTCTGCCCAGCATTTTACCATCCACAGCACGGTGCTGTGCTGATGCCCGTCGGCGGTTCCTCTTTCAGGGTCACGTTTTGCGCAGGTTACCTGCATCGCTCGTGCTCTCATCCCACCGGCGTGTACAGAAACATGTTAGATGTCGTTTCTCCCTCCCCTCCGTCCCTCTGCCCGGCGCAGCAGCGTCTCACGAGCCTGCCTTTCCATGGTAATTATGTGGTATATTCTTGCGTATGCTTCATACGATTCTTGCTGCCATAATGAGTGGCTTCAAGGGAAATGTTAGCCTTTTTTTTTTTTTCCCGTGTTGGCTTCAGCTTCTTGATGGTTTTAATCTAAAGGCCTTCTCATTTATCTCCTTTGTTGTTGGCCTCGGCATCTACCTGCTGCTTTGTTTCTGTAAAGAACACATTATTGTTTTTTAATATATATGTGGTTTTTAAATGAATGAGCATGAGTGCGAGCTTGACCTTGAACGCAGTTCAGATCAGTGTTTTGGGGGCAAATCTTTCATCTGGCTCAGTCCAGTTTATACTGAAAACGTAATCCCAAACTTTGTAAGCAGTCCTGATAAAAGACCCGTATGTCTTTGCAAATGGAAACGCTGCAACACATTGTCAGTTCAAAGTCGCACACTTGGCTTTTAGTGTGTACCGGTGAGATTGGGTGGATTCTTTTTATTTTCTTTGCTCCGTTGGAGCTCTTTGCCAACCCTTGACATACGGAAAGTTGGCTTCTCTATCTGCCCGGATCAAATGAACTTCACCTAAGAATAAGCTCAAAAAACCTGGCAGCTTTTATACGAAGTGTACCCAAAATAGCCTGCTGTACCTCCTGCTGGGCAGAGCTATGCGCTGTGCAGACGCCGGCATCCCCAGCATAATTTGTCGATACACCTCAACCTCTCACCCTGGATGCAGGACAAATGCCTCGCTTGCGCTTTCCGTTCTGCAGCAGAACCGTGCGAGACCCGACTTAATTAAACCTCTGGCTTTGAGGCACCGTCCCTGCGGCCCTGAAGGGAATTACATCTATGTTCCTATTTACGGTGGGACTTACTGTGGTTAACCAGATGGGGGTCTGTCTTTCGTGACGTCTCTATTCACTATTCACCACGTTTAAATTTAGCTTTTAATATTGCACAAACAGAACCCCTTTCCGGCAGGGCTAGCAATTTCCCAGGTGGTTTGAACAGACACGAGGCATGGCCACCTCTCCCGATGGTACATCATCTGAGGTCTCGGATGTGATCCCGACTGAGCTCAGATATCTCATTGTACCATTCGTGGCACAAATCTTCCAGATCTTCATGCAGGTGGCAGTGCAGAGTTCCTGAAACCAACGTTCTCCATCGGGCTGATGGATCTGGGTGTGCTGGGATGGTTCTGCTCTCCCCTGCTGAAGGTGGAAGAGCATTTAGAGGGCCACGAGCACCGTTTAAGTCAGATTTCATCTAAGAGGGTTATGTAGCAATATTCTTTGTGTCACACCGAAGCCTCGTTGTGTGTATTACAAATAGTTCAGCAGCCTTTTTTTTTGAACTTGAAGACCTTGAATCAACCTGCAAGTCTCTTTATCTCAAGTGTGAACGTTAGTCGAGCTAATAAATGTCAGATGCTTTCTCTTCTATCATGAAAATTACAGACAGAAACTTGCTGAGATTCCAAATGGTTCAGCTATTAACCTTTTTGTGCAGAGGCAGCTGAAGGCAGTCTTGATTACCGCTCTTCCCACATTCTCCATTAGCTTGGACTTTTCACTAGGCTTTCCTTTTTTTTTTTTTTAAGCCCACCCACGTTTGATTCTTCAGACTTTTTTTCCCATTATCTCGGTGGGTTACATTTAAATGCGTGGACATTCTTTGTTAGAGCCAGTGTTATTTTGAAATTTTGGTCTTTTAAAATTGCTCCTTTCAGTTTTGTTCCTGCCGTACTCATTAAATCCCCTTTCCAAGCAAACTCTTACGAATGCTGCCAGACACGGTGACTGAGCAGAAGTTCAGCTGCGGCGAGATGAGTTGTGTCCTGTTCTCTGATGCGCCCCGCAGACGCCCAAAGACTTCAGCTTTGCGCTTTCTTGGAAATTATGACGTTACTGCCACTTTACTGATGGGGAAGCTGAAATGTGGAGAACCAAGTGACTTGGCCAGAGTCCTGAAGGAAGCTTTGCTGCCCAGTAAAACTAGGGTCAGGTTCTCAAAATACATTTATAGTTAGGGAGCCATGGAGCCATCGCTCGTACGCCTTAAACAGATTTTTTTTTTTTTTTTCC
>VYXH01003219.1:0-14526 GCA_013397275.1 Burhinus bistriatus | reverse complement strand
TTGCTGGCTCGTGGTCATCCTGTTGTCCACCAGGACTCCCAGGTCCCTTTCCACAGAGCTGCTTTCCAGCAGGTCACCCCTCACCTGTACTGGTGCAGGGGGTTATTCCTCCCGCATTTAGTGGCTCCGACGGCAGGGAGGGGATCTGCAGCAGGTCGATTCAGGTTTTGCAGAATTACATCTGAGCTGTGGTGGAGATTTGGGGTTTTGCAGACCTGAGCAACAGCACAAGCTGAAGGCATTTCATCTGCTGCGAGCCAAATTAGGGATCACAATATTTCCCTTATTGGGTAAAAAAACCCTCAATTTTTCCGATAATCTACCACTTGGATTTAATATTGACGCTGAACACCTTTGTACCCACAGTAGTCAGGGAAAAACTTCTGTGTGCGGTTGCAGGACGTGAATTTCTCATCCCTGCTGGGATGGGATCAAAAGAAGGGAAGACTGTGAGTTTTCAAAGTTTTCTGAAATTCTGCAGCCAGTGAGTGTGGGAGGCAGAAGCGCTGGTTTGACTTGGTGTCTTGTTTGTGAAGGTTTCTGCGATTTCAGGTGGTACGATTGAGAGATGGTTTGGATGATCTCTAATTGCCTAGTCTTGAATAGGAATCGGTACATAATTAACAGGAGAGGCTTTCGCTGTAACGGTCCGTGGTTTTTCCAGGGAAAGCTGGTGCTCCTGGGATGTGCCGTAGCATCACGCGTCTGAAGGAGCTGTAAGACCACGTGGGACACTGGCCGCGTACCCACGCACTTACTGCTAGAGATGATACACTGGCTCGCGATGTCCCAGTAGGTGTTTTCCACCTCTGACTTCTGAGATCCTATGTTTTTAAAAATTATAAAATGCAACTTACGCCTTCGTTGCAAGTTGAAGCGATGTAGAAATAACCGTTTCCTCTTCTGCCTGCCTTGTCGTGGGATTGTGACCAACAGAGCCAGGGGTGGACCAAGGGACCTGTTCTACAGTCGGGGGAGAAGGTTTCTCTCTTCCTTGTCCCTCCCGTTGTGCCCACTGGAGCTGCCAGGTTTAGGTTTTTGTTGCTTTCTTTTTTTGTAAAGATTTTTCCTTCCTGCTCCCGCCAGTTACAGCAGCAGGGATGGCCGTGCTCATTTCTTGTCATGCGTTGGATGTAGGTGCTGATGTTTGCTACCATGGAAGTGGGCTCTATGTCAGTAAGCGCTAAGATGTTGGAAGAGCTTCTTTGAGTTTTGTCTCCAGGTTTTCCACCTGCAGCTTTACTTCTGTGGGCCATGGAGGATTATTTTTTTTAAAAAAGGAAAACTAAGTGGGAGTCTCTGCCATTAGAATTAGAGCAATGGCTTGATAGACATAGACTGTGATTCCGTCCTCGTTAGCAATTGTCTTGGAGGTCTGAGGACCAAAACCAGTCTCAGTCCTAGTGAAATGTAATAAATTGAGATGTCTGGGGCCATGGTCTGATGTTTGCACTGTACACAACCTCACCTCAGTGCTGAACGCGAGTTAGAAATACGCTGGGCTGGGAGTTTGCAGAGCAGAACAGATCCACCACTGGTGGGTGGTCTTCAAGAATCGACGGCATGACTTCTAACACGCTTGGAAACCGCTTTGGCCCAGGTGGGTGATTCTTCATTCCCATCCTTGCTGTCCCAAGTCCTGTAGGTAAAAATCAACCTCAACCTGCACATTCTCAGGCTGTTTTTTCAGAAGGAACATGCCAAAGTGCAGGGTCCTGCACGTGGGTCAGGGCAATCCCAAGCACAGGCTGGGTGGAGAATGGATGGAGAGCAGCCCTGAGGAGAAGGACTTGGGGGTGTTGGTGGGTGAGAAGCTAAACATGAGCTGGCAATGTGCGCTGGTAGCCCAGAAAGCCCCCCGCATCCCGGGCTGCATCCCCAGCAGCGTGGGCAGCAGGGCCAGGGAGGGGATTCTGCCCCTCTGCTGCGCTCGGGGGAGACCCCCCTGCAGTGCTGCCTCCAGCGCTGGGGCCTCAGCACAGCAGAGACATGGACCTGCTGGAGCGGGGCCAGAGGAGGCCACCGAGATGATGGCAGGGCTGGAGCCCCTCTGCTGGGAGGCCAGGCTGGGAGAGGTGGGGGGGTTCAGCCTGGAGAAGAGAAGGCTGTGGGGAGACCTTCCAGCCCCTTGCAGTGCCTCCAGGGGCTCCAGGAAACCTTCCAGCCCCTTCCAGTGCCTCCAGGGGCTCCAGGAAAGCTGGGGAGGGACTCTGGATCAGGGAGTGGAGCCAGAGGACGAGGGGTGACGGTTTTACACTGAAAGAGGGGAGATTTAGATGGGATCGAAGGGAGAAATGTTTTACACTGAGGGTGGTGAGACCCTGGCCCAGGTTGCCCAGAGCAGCTGTGGCTGCCCCATCCCTGGAGGTGTTCAAGGCCAGGTTGGACGGGGCTTGGAGCAGCCTGGTCTGGTGGGAAGTGTCCCTGCCCGTGGCACCATTCTGTGATTCTATGAAAGTGTTAAATGTGTGTGTTAATCCCAGAGTTTGTCTCCTTGTGACCTTTTGGCTGGAGAACTGGAATCTTAAACGCTTTGAGCTCCAGTTAAAGTTTTGGCTCAGTGAGCAGCCTTGTCAGGATTACGTATTAATTTAAGGCATGCGAAACTATGGAATAAGTGGGTTTGGATAGTCCCTTTCTTGAAGCGGTATGATCTAGGCTCCGGAGGTGGATCAGGAACGCAGAAGGTGCCTGAGTTGTTGAAGCTGAGGGTTGCAGATCATTTCAAGCACGGCGAGGGGAAGGCATCGCTGATACCGCGGCAGGGGAGCAGGTCTCTTCTCAGGTGCCAACACCTGGTGTCTCCGTACACATCTCTGGTTTCACGGGGGAAGGTGGAGCAGGAGATGAAGTATCTGGCTTGGCAGGTCGAGTGCTGGAGGAAACCAGCTTTTCCTTCATGAATAGGGATGAGGGGGCAGGAGGAGGAGGTTTGCTCTGGGAGCTGCAAGCCCTGGGCTCTGGTGGAACGTCAGAATAGTCATGTCGGTCCCCTCCATTCCAGTCACAGCTGCAAAATCATTTCTCTTGCAATCTTTACCTTTCTTCATTTAAAAAAAAAAAAACAAAAGTAAATTCATTTTATCACTTGGCATCATAGATGGATGAGAAGTTTTTCCACTGGGAAAAGACTTTCCAGGCAGTTTGTCTCATGAATAACCAAGTAGTGGCAGCTCTTGAAGACCACAAACTGTTTCATACGTGAATAGATGGATTTTAATGAGTTCCCTAACTTCGATTTTGTTTCCCAAGTTTGTTGCAGGTGGATTTGCAAGCTCTTAGCAATGCCAGAGACCTTGTGCGACTTAGTTGCGCAGAAAACTGTTGTTTTCTCCCTTTGTTCCTTTAGAAAAAAGAAATATCCACAGCTAAGAATAAATTTAGGACGCTCGCACTACAGAAACACTGCGCTCACAAAATTTGAAAGGTCGGAAAATTTAGAAGGCTGGTTCCTCTTGCACATTGCACAAGTGGTGGGGGATTTTGTAGCCATTACAATATTTTAAGGTTTCATTTAGCCGTTTTTTAAAAAATGTTACAAGCCCACAGCGTGGCTAAACCAGCGTGGAGTGAGGCTGCAGGAAGTTTGGTCTCCAACCATGATTAAAAAGCAGATTTTTAACATGGTTTATGACATTATAGTGATAACTCAGATTTTACTAGGATTGAACATGGTTCTCCCTGTTCTTATTTGAAGATTGAGCCAGATTACCATGGACAAACGACTTGCAGAAGATACCTGAGCTGTGGACTGGAGGGGCAGGAAAGAACTTCATTTTTAGCTTTTTTATACAATACAGGTTCTTAATTTTAGTGGCTTAGACTCAGTCTTCACTGAAAAAAAAAAGGCTTTCTGCCCCCGCCCCGGGAAAAGCTATTTGATTTAAGTATGTTGATGTGATAACCTACTGGAAAAAGTACTTTGTGCTTTGGTGGTGTGAGTTTCGTACCCCCTTTCCAGGCTTTCCTTAGCTTACACTGAGCTAAATCAGGATCTCCCTTAGGATTTTGCATGAAAAGGATCATCAGTAATGTTAAAAATTAAAAACTTACCTTGAAAACACAACTTTGGCTTTAGTAGCCGTTGGGGCAAATGATGCTAATCCCAGTCTCATTATTTCCTGACATATTTCCACATTGGAAATAATCCATATTTCCATTTTGCTGTTACTACGGACTCATTGAAGTGGGGGTTTCTGGGTTTTCCCCTTCACAAAGCAGGCATTGCTTTCTTGTGGCCCAGGAATTTTTACTTTTTTAGTGGATTCCTTGAAATCTGCCGTGGAGATGTCAAATGCCGTCGTGGCTCACGCTCATCTACAGAAGCACTTTGGAGGAGCGCTTGCAGGCAGCGTGTCCCTGGCAGCACTTCCCCATCCACTGGACAACAGTGACAACTATCGAGGAGGAATATTATATCAAATCTGTGCAATACTATATCAGATCAGTGGTAAATTATTTCTAAAGCGTGTGTATATAATAATACACAGAGATGCAGCTTTTTTTTCATATTGGTGTTGAGGTCAATCGGCGATGGCCCACTGCTTGCCAACTCCCTCTTCTTTGGAAGCAGATGTGGAGGTTCTCTATGGGAATTGTCTTGAGTACGTTTGTCAGGGACAAAACTCTTTGGATAACAGCTCCAACCACTAAATAAAAATTAAAAAAAAAAATTGCCCTGCATCGGGTCTGCTCCGTGGCTGGTAGCATCATGCTGCCCAAACCCTGCATGAGCACCCCTCCGGGGTTCCCTGCAGCCCTTCTCCTCCTGCAGTAGGTACCTATAAGGTGGGAAGAGACTAGAAATAAGGAAGAAATATTTTGTGCCGAGGGTGGTGAGACACTGGCTCAGGTTGCCCAGAGAGGTGGTGGATGCCCCATCCCTGGAAACATTCCAGGTCAGGTTGGACGGGGCTCTGAGCAACCTGATTGAGTTTAAGATGTCCCTGCCCCTGGCAGGGGGGTTGGACTACATGGCCTTCAAAGGTCCCTTCCAACCCAAACTGTTCCATGATTTGATGGTTCTAAGAGGAACGGTCCGACGCTGGTGCAGTGGGATGAGTGTTGAGGTCTGGACCCTTCCAAGGACGGACTCTGCACTTGGTGCCGTGGGGCGCGGAGCGGGGACCGGCATAATTAAAAAGCACTTTGCCATCAAACAAATGCCTTCGTTGTTTTAGTTGCTCATTAGTTAATTTTCTTCTAATGAGGCTCTGTTAATGTAATCATCTGACATCGGGGGAGAAAAGAAAGTGGGGGGGAAGAACCCAAGTTAAAAAGAGCCTAATTAGCAAGTTAATTATAGCGAACAGGGAAATGTTCTGGTTATATAAATAAGCTATTGTTATGCACTCACAAGCCAGGCCACGTTAAAAACTGCCGCTAACTGTCCAGAGGTCAGGCAAACGCTGTAATTCAACATAAAACAGAAGTAGGGCTTGTTCGGCGGGACGCCTCATTAAGTCTTGGGGTCCTTCCCTGCCAAAAAAAAAAAAAAGGGAGCCTGAAAATCCAAGCGGTTCCCTTCCCTCCTTCCCTCCCTCCCTCCTTCCCTCCACCCCGCGGCTGGAGCCGGAGCGGGCAGGATTGGGATCGGCGGGGCCGGGAGGTATAAATGGGGGGGCAGCCCCCGCCCCGGCGGGAGACGGTGCGGAGGGGTTGTCGGTGATGCCGTCATGCCGAACAAGAAGAAATACAACGTGAACGGAGATTCGGGAATTAAAGCCCAGGTGAGGGCACTCTTTAGTACCGTAATATCATTTTTCTATTTAAAAGTACATTCATTTCTCTCTACCCCCTTTTTTTTTCTGCTCTTTTCCTTGCTGTTCCGCCCAGTCATGTATTTCTGGAGCTGCCTGCACCCCTTGCTTAGAGGAAAAAATCCCAATCTCTGGAGGACTCCTCTTCAGTTTTCTCTTGGGCACAGGAGGTTGGAAACGATGGAGCGTTGAGCCAAACACATTGCTCCAGGGATGTTCTTTTGAGCATCGTGCCGGAGGAGCCGATGGGTTTGCGAGCAGGGAGGTTGCCCAGGAAAACGTTGGATGATAAGACTTTTTTTTGCTGAGTGTAGTAGCGCAGAGCCGTTCTTCATGGTGGAAACCCCAGGTTGAAGGGAGACGTGGCTCGTTTGAAATGTGATGAGCACACACCTGCATTTAGAAGCCATTAACCCCTTGTACCTCTGGAGGTGAGGCTCTTCAGCTTGGGTTTTTTCCTGCTGGAGGTCGAAAGCGGCAGCGTTTGTGTAGCCACAGAGCAGGTTGGACTCCTAAATCCGAGCGGCCGAAGCTCTCAAAGGCTTCATGGTCTCTCCTTTGAGCTTGAGCCTGTGCAGAGTTGGCTGTTGCCTTCAGAGGCATTTCGGTGTGAGCTGAACGAGTTCAACCTGGAACCAAATCCCTGTTCTCGGCCCCGTCTCAAATGTCCCCATCTTTCCAGCCGGCCTGTAGTGCCATCGGTCGCCTTGTGCCGCTCGGTAGGGATTTAAATCAGAGTTTTGGTCTGGGTAAGCAAGGTCTGGTTTTCTCCTTCTGGCTGGATCGAGTGAATGTTGCTGAGATTTCAACTCAAAAATAAAGACATGTTGTGGAAGCTGGCTTGAGGGTATGTTCCTGCCGGCGCTTTGTACCCTTCGCATGTCCACACCATACAAAATCTGGCGCTGAACGAGGGTGGGTGCAGTAGATGTCTTAAATAAATCAAATTCCAGCATCCATTCCTGCCCGCTCTCTCTGTTGTTCAAAGGGTCAAGCCACGAGACGTTGGTGAAGGGTCAAGGCCAGCTAAAAGCAAACCTGGCAGATGCCCCTTCCCCACGTTCTCCTCTTCTGCTGCCTCCTTCCACCTGCTGCCACCCACTGCCTTGCGCAGCTCAAGCTGAACCCAGCCCGTGGCAGCGTTTAAAGGGTTTAAACCCTCGAAGGGGTTGAGGGCAGGATTTATCATAAAGTCTAGTTCTGGTTCTGCCGAATTTGGTTCAACATAGTTTGCTTTTCGGCATGTACTTGCCTATCAGTCGTGGATGTGGAAGTACTTGGAGAGCTCTGAATGTAATTATCAATATTACCGTGTCGCTTGAAGTAGTTGCATTGAATGTCCTTGAAGAGATGATGTGGGAAAGGAAAATGTTAATTATAATACGATTTCCAGCCTGTCTCACTTCGCGGAGAGCATTGTTTCACGCAAATAACCTGACGCTTTGATGAAGCTGCTCAACTGTCGAGGGATTTGTTTTAAATGAGAAAAAAAAAAGAAGTTATTTCAGGCCAACAGCTTCTTAGAAAAGGAATAAAAAAAAATAGTGTATGTGTGCAAAGACCCTGTCCCACCGGGATCAGAGGTGTTAATCTGCAACGCAACTCTTGACTGTAATATGAGTTTGACGGCTTTTTTTTCTCCCCTGTGTGTTTCCTGATCCAGTGTCGTTCTGTTCTTCGGCTTAAGATTAGCCAAAAAAAAAAAAGCCAACAACAACAACAAAAGAGCTTCCAGGTGCTGCTGCAAATCCTCTCCCTGGTCCTTTCCCCCCTCTCCAGCAGCTTGGGCTGGCTGTGCCCAGGCCAGCTCAGACTTGGCTTCACAGGGGACTCTGAATTCACCACCTGAGACCCCCAGCACCTTTTTCCTTCGTTTACTGGCCCAAAAAGCCGGGTACCCGCTCTGTGGCATCACCAGCCCCTCCCAAGTGCTGCTACTTAAACCACTGAGCTTGAGTTTGAGTTCCCAGAATGGGATCAAGTTCTTTATGGTTAGGTGACTTCTTTAAACAAAACTAACTTCTCGAAATACCCCAAGGGGTTAGTTAATAGACGCAATTAATGGCTTTCAGTATTTTGGAGATGTAAATATTTAATCCCGTTGCACCAGATTGAGCCGGTTTACGCTCGTAGCCAAGTCCAAGGAAATTTGCAATTGGAAGTCGTGTTTCCAATTCCCCTGAGATTTTGCACGAATCGTAAATGCATTGGGAGCATCGGTGGCTGGCTCACAAAAGCGATGAGCGCTGGGAGTGAAAATATTTCCTAAAACAATAAGCCTGTTCTCCTGAATGCTTAAATACGGCCCAGCAGCCCCATATAGAGAGAATTAAAAGGGATGTTGAGCTGGTGGTGTGGGTTTGAGACGCGCCGTGTCCCTTGGGCAAGGCACGCGGACTCTGAGTAGTGTCCGTTGAGATGTGTCTGATGCTCATGACGCCCCTCGGGGTCGGTACCTGAAGGTTGGTGCCGATGTGAGCAGAAAAGCCTTAAGACCAGTTCAACCCGAGGTGCACATCAACGGGGCACAGAAGGGTTGAGTCTCTACTGTAAAATTACTAATAATCGTCTGTAAGAGCAGGTATTTGGTTTATGTGGGCAGCTTATAGTAAGGACATACTGATTATTTGGCCTTCTTGCTGTTCTTATCAGACAAGGGCAGGAGTAACATGAAGCTTGGAAGAAGAGGTTCTTCTGCAAATACCGATGTTACATGTCATTTTCCCCTTAAAAATGCCTAGATAGAAGTGACACTTTTTCACTTACCTCTTATGTCTTCTGCATGGTTTGGAGCAGATCAGCTTTTCTGACTTAAAATAAGTGGGCAGTTACCGCGGCCGTAACACGGGCAGGGCTGAGCCTGGTTGTGCTCAGCTGCTCTCAGACCCGCTGTGGGTCTTGGGGCCTCGCAGATGTTCCTGGGGAGACCGAAACCTTCATTCCTTGGTGATGACTGAAATGGAACCGGGCTCGGTTCTTCATCTTGGGTTGAGCAGGTTGCTATTTGTCACCCACAACAATTGGTCGCAATGAGATGAGCTCCATTAAAAAAGAAGGTAGAGGCAAAATGCCACAAAATATTGGTGTTACATCCATTGCTGTGGTATTCTTGTAGGCATTGCTGTTAAATAATAGCTGCTTCCTCCTCGCCTACCTGGAAATATCATCTTGCCAGTCCGCACATCTCTTCATTTACATGCCTTATCCTTAATTTCGTGATTTGTTGTGTAAAGTTAGGTACTTTTAAATACAATACTCTTAAATACTTGTGTTCTCCAGGCGTCCGTGCTCCCAATGGTTCCAACAGCCTTGAGTGGTGTATCTAATCTCAAATGTTTCTTAATACAGAGTGCAGCTGGAAGTGGCATTTGTTACTTGAAGTGTTTTTATTTTTGCCTTTTGTATTTCGTACAGCGACCAGGGAGCATCTCGTACTGGTCACCACAATAAACGTCCCAAGATAGGTCAGTCCCCGCATCAGCTCTGCAAATATTGTGTGGCCCTAACGGGGCTTCTCCTGCGACGAATAACCCTTATCGTTAGCATTGAGTTGGTGTGTAGTAGGGATAGAGCTTTATAATTTGTGTGGTTAAAAGAGGAGTTCCAGGTATTTAAAAGAGAAGCATGTCAATGCTGCGTCTGGTGGAGGGTCTGAAATTAAACGAAGTAGGCAATTTAGCATGCCCTGTCCCTAATTAAATAACAGGAATTGCGATTCAGCCCGAAACTGAGATGGTGTCGGTGTCTGCTCAAGGCTTTGGGTTCTTGGGATTAATGTTCTGTATCAGGCTGTTGGGTTTTTACATCTGACTTAACTATTGATTTCTTTTAACAGATCCAGTTTGCTGACCAAAAGCAAGAATTCAACAAGCGCCCGACGAAGATCGGCCGCCGTTCGCTTTCCCGCTCCATCTCGCAGTCGTCAACAGACAGCTACAGCTCAGGTGTGTGCCATCACTGTACGGACTGCTCCTGTTTATTGTCATAATTAACAGTTTAAGATTATTTAAAAGCCATCTGAAATCTCTTACAGTTATGCAAAGTTATGTACAGTTACGTGCCTGCGAGGAGCAGCAGTTGGACTCGATGATCCTTATGGGTCCCTTCCAACTTGAGATTTTCTGTGATTCTGTGATCAGCTCCATCCTCATACAGCATCTCTGCAAACCGCAGGGTTTGTCCTGCAGCAGCTCAAAGATCTCCCGGTTCTGCTGTGTAGTTGGCAGTGTCAGAAGGAGGGCAAGGGAAGAGGGTTGTTCGTTTTTTTTTTCATCTTTGTGTATAATTGGATGGAAAATTAAGTTACTCTGCTGCTCTTAAGGCTTCTGATCCCTGCTTATAACACTCATGTGTGGTTGCTGCTGGCTTTCATAGAATCATAGAATTGTCTAGGCTGGAAGAGACCTTTAAGATCATCGAGTCCAACCATCAACCTAACTCTGCCAAGTCCACCACTAAACCACATCCCTCAGCACCACGTCTGCCCATCTTTCAAATACCTCCAGGGATGGCGACTACACCACTTCCCTGGGCAGCCTGTTCCAATGCTTGACAACCCTTTGGGTGAAGAACTTTTTCCAAATATCCAATCTAAACCTCCTCTGGCACAACTTGAGGCCATTTCCTCTCATCCTACTGCTTGTTACTTGGGAGAAGAGACCGACCCCCACCTCTCTACAGCCTCCTTTCAGGGAGTTGTAGAGAGCGAGAAGGTCTCCCCTCAGCCTCCTTTTCTCCAGGCTGAACAACCCCAGTTCCCTCAGCCGCTCCTCTCTTCCTCCTTCCTTTTCCTTCTAGGCTCAGCAAAACCGTTTTTTTGTTGCATCCATGCTTGCATGTCATCTTCCCTTCCAGTTCTTGAATAAATCCATGTGGATCCCACTGTAGGTTTGGACTCACCTGTTGCACGTGAAATTGGAGGTTTTGGAAGAGCAATGGTGACCTTTGAAGGCCACATGAGTCTTCTGTGTTTTTCCTGCTGGAATCTGTGAAATAAAAACTTTTAGCGAGCGGTGGACTTGCTGTTCAGTCTTGCTAGCTGCCCTTGTGGAAACTTACTGGGGAGAGAGGTTGGGTCTGTTGGGGGTTTTTTATTTTGTTTTAAATTTCAGGGCTCTTCTGAAGTCCCAGGTGTATTTATGAAGATTGGTTCTGGAAACTTGATTTTTCTGGACTAGTATTTGGTGGTTGCACAGCACTATCCAGAAACCTTCAGGCTCTGGTCCCCCCAGCTCTGTCCTTTGACAACATGGCACAGCAAAGTTTCCTTTTGTCCTGCGTAGGTGCGCAAATTGTTTTGTTTCCTTTGAATATGCATCATTTTCAATGTAGACAACTGAAACTTAACTCTGGAGCAGTCCATAAAGATTTTGTAAAACCCAGTCAAAGGTAGATCCCCATGAAAACCAGACTAATTTCATTGAGTGCCCCGTTCATCAAACATTCAACATTTAAAAATCAAACATTTAACACTTAGAGCTGGTGCAAAAAAGGCAGCACAAGAAAGCCCTGAAAACAAGTCTTGTGGTGGAAATTGGCATTTTTCCATGCAGGAAAGAGTGCAGCTTTGAGAGAACGACTGCTGAAACTTACCTTGACTTTGAGTGGAGAAGGCGAAGGTGCCCTGCGCTTCTCCAACAGTCTCTAGCATCGTTTTATTCAGCAGATAAGATGCTGTGACCGCAGAGTGCTGAGCAAACTCGGTGCCACCGCACTTCCCAGCACGTAGGAGCATCAACAGCCCCTTTGGTAAAACATTATGCCTCCAAGTGGCACCTTCAGCTAAATTTACTCTAGTCCAGTAACACCCACATGGGACCGGTATCATACCTCACCTTCCAGTGTCCTCTTTTCTTTGTCTCTGAATATGTCCTTAAGTACCATTACTGAGCTGGAGACCTTATGTTGCTTCAGGAGTTGGTTATGAGGATATTGGCTTTCCAGGAATAGGGAGAGGTCATCAGGGATGCTCTCGAATTGTTCAGGATAGGTCCATCCGCAATCCGTGGCACTTTGAAGGGAATGCTGCTTGCTACCTGAAATGTTACAGCTACTGTCCCACCTGAGACCGTCACAGAAAGGAATTTGGATCCAATTCCCCATCCCTCAAGGAGTCTTCTAATGCCTCTGGTCCCCTCCTGATCCTGGCCCCTTGAAGAAGATGCAGAAGAAATCAGCTTCCAACGCAAGGCTACAAAGAATGGAGATGTAAGCAACTTGAAACTGGAGGAGGCATTATTCTTCTGTTCCTCGTGACGGTGAAGGCAAATGATCAGGCCTTTCTGGTGACGTGTACCAAAACTCATGGTGAAGTACTGTCAAGAGTTCTCAGGTGGGTGTTCAGGTTGGTGGCCAAGGTGTGGCCTTGCAGAGGTCTGGCTTTATGCCAGAGCCATGGAGAATAAGGAGCATTCATGGTGAGGCTCTACCACGCTCCTTCACTTAGTCCCTGTCTGTGACATGGATGCATTTCTTGGATACTTGGCAGGTCACAGGATATTTGAGGAGAATCTGGTAGTTTGGAGCCTCAGAGACCACGAGATCTCAAAAAGGTGCATACAACCCTGACCCTCTCAGCTAGATACCTTGTGTATAGCAAGAAAGCATTCTGGTTTTGGGGTAGATGATGTGCTGTGAGCTACGGTTGGTTTTTGGTTGCAGAGTTTGCTGGCCATGGACAAGTCCCATTCTGCACGCTGAGAGCTTGTGGCCAAAAATCAAATCTGAGGGTAGTCCACCCGCATCTGCTTGTATGAGGGTGGTTTTGGCCCTATCCCACCTGCAGCTTCCAGCTGTTTGTCTGTCATTGAAGGAAGCAGGACAGAACCATGGGCTCGCACAGGGCTGTCCACACTCTCCAGTTGTGCACATGGACGGATGTGAGCTGAGCTCTGCTGTGCCAGCCAGCCCCACCACTGGACACCAGTTCCTTGCCTGTTTTATTTCCCAGGGTGGATGTAGCTGGCAACTACAGCTGAAGTTGATGTCCGTCTGAAGTCCTAGTAGGTCTTGACTGTTGGAGCTTTAGAGAACGTCCTTGTTCTTGTGCCTGTCCTGTCATCGTTTGTGCCATAACCTGTTGGGAGCAAACAGGATAAAACCTCCCACGTATGATGAACGTGGTTTCATGTTTTTTTTCTTGACCTGTCTGGAGAAGGTGTGCAGAGCACCATGTGAGCGAGCAGCGAAGCGTGGAGCAATCCTATCTGCCAGCACAAGTGATGAGTTAGATGCCTCCACTGAAAGGGGACCACATTAGTAGTAGAAGGTTAAGGAGCCAGCAGAAGCCTGAGAGGTTTAAACAGAGACATTTTAGCTCTGTTAAGTGTAGAAGGCCTCCAAACATGCAGGATCTGGCTCCTGGCTGACTGCTACAAAGAGACACGGTGCGCAGAACTTGTACCTGAGCCTGGGTTGTGCACCAGAAGTCTTCCTGACGTAGGGATGGAAAGCCTCCTTTGTGTTTCTCTACTTATTTCCCTGATTCTCAGGATTTCGCAGATGAGCTGAGACAGGACCACACTGTGACAGCCCACTAGGTTGAGAGAGTATTATTGGTCCTGCCCGTCTCCCATTCCTTCTGGCTGTAGCATATCTCAGAACCACAGCTGGAGCAGATGACTAAGCAGTTTTATGTGGTGGCTTTGTGGCAGTAGTGCATTCCCCTAATAGATTGTTGCCTGTGTGCTACATGAAAAACATGATGAGGACCTACAAGCTTTTCACATTTTTCAGCAAACCAAGTTTAGAAGAGCAAAAGTAACTGGTGGAAGAGGCTTGGTTATCCAGTCCTCTCCGTTCCTGGCAGAGGCAAGTGCCTGTTTCCAGAAGATGCAACTGCTGAAGGTTGTGATCTGATCCTGGGGACACAAACAGTGAAAGCCATGCACACTCCGATGGCTTCACCTTGGTTCCTATGGAATGAGCAACTGTTCTTTGTCTCCTTTCCCAGCTCTTGGGTTGTTTCTTCTTTCATGCTGCTTTGCATGCTTGGAGGAACCTCCGAAAGCTTGGAGGAGCCCTCCAAGGTTGGGGACAACCTGGTTTGACCCATCACCCCCGCAGTGGCTGTGTTCCCATGCAAAGAGCTTTTAGGAGAACTTGAGGAATGTGCATGCCATGTCCTCTCCAGAGAGACATCAGCCCGGGCTCTGCTTGTACTTTGTAAGCCACCTGGATTAGGTTTGTAATGTTACTGTCTTTGGTAGCGTGTTCTAAGCTGGCATTAATGATTAGGCTTCTCTAATACACGTCTGTGACTAATGTAACATTTGTACAAGTTTTACAACTCCATCCGGTATCTAATCAGCAGGGTATATTTTATGACTGTCATTTTCAAAGACAAATAGGCTGATTAGCCTGGCTAATGTCATCATGTTTGCTCCCCATTCACAGCTGAAAGAACTTGGAGCAACTTTGGGGAATTCTCCTCCGCCCCTTGCACTTAGCATCTCCTGCTAAAGCATCAGCATTTGCAATTAATTAGCTTGTGAAAGTATTGTGTTTCCCTCCTAATGAAAGCTGCTAGGCTGACAGTCGAAAGAGAAGACCTGTTCTCAGGATGGTTGCAGGATGGGCAGATAAATCCCATCGGTCCTTGTCGGCGTGGATCTTTGTCATTCTCCTTTTAGGGCTGAGCAGTAGCACACTCTAAGGAACCCATTAAGCCCTCCTGGGATGGGAAAAGGCTGGAAAAGAAGCAGCATGAGGAACAGAGAGATGATAATGGAGGGGAAGAATCATACAATCATTTCGGTTGGAAAAGACC
>VYXH01003218.1:60440-91000 GCA_013397275.1 Burhinus bistriatus | reverse complement strand
GGCAAAACTTCAATAAGTTCTAAACAAAGTGTGCGAGTCCGCAGTGCCTGAAGGAAGAGGGGGCAGCGAAGGGAGAGGAAGGAGCTGCAGCTTTCCCTTCCCGCTTTGCAGGCGTCCAGCCCTCCGGCAGGTCGGGCAGTGGCTCTGAAACACATAGGTACGGGTGCAACTAATTTGGTTGTGGTGGGTAGTGAGACCGGTGCTGGTAAGAAGGAAAATAGGTCGTGTCAAACTGGGGACTTGTTTCAGTTGAAAGGCAAAATAAATAAGTGATGGTGTGAAACTTGTGGGACTGAAAATTTATCTGCCGTANTGTCTGTAACATCCGTCCTCCTGCTGCCAGCGTAAACCTCTGGACTGTGTGCTCCAGATAATTAAACGGAGCTATGATTTTTTTTGTTTATTTTTTTTTTTTAAGCACTCAGTCTTTTGTCTGTGTGTGAGGGAAGGCAGAAACATGGGGTGGGGGGAATTTCTGCCACGTTGACCTTTGAAGTGATAAGGTTCAATTAAAAGAAAGAAGGTAAGGAATCTCTATTCGACTTGAAGCAACTTTGAAAACACCTGAGCAGCCTTCTCCCTTAAAAAAAAACCAACAAAAAACAAAGGCACTGCAGAAATAATTTAATGGTGAGAATAAAATTTAGCCCTGACATACAAGACTTTCAAATGCAAGCCATAATTTATTATGGTAATGTTTCTAATTGATCTTCTACAAATTTGTCATGTGACAAGCAGTAGAACATACATAATCTTTATACAAACATTTTAATGGTGAGTTTAGCCCTGAATTATAAATCATACCCAAATGTGCCTGTAACAGAGATGTGTGATAACTCGATAAATATTTCACATAATTTTTTACTGTGAATGGCTTTGTGGCTTTGGCATTTCAGTTCTAAGTATTTAGTCTACATTAAGAAGGATACATGTTTCTTGTCTTTTAAATATTCCTTTCACATCACACTATGGTGTTGATGGACCGTGTGTTAATTTCTGTGTGTACTGAGCGGTGGTTAAGAGTGGTTTTTTTCTGTGTCTGTAAATATCTATATGGAGCTGAATAGGAAGGTGTGTTATTTCATTGCTGGATAGCATCAGTGAACAGTTGAGGTTATTGGTAGTTTTTTCCCTATTTTCAAATATATATCACAACAAGCCTAATAATTCGGGAATACTAAGTAGGTCTTACAATAACGTACCTTCTTCTGTGTATGTGATTGCATTTCAGATACAAAATAAATCAGGATTAAAATGTTTCCATGAAACTATGTTTTTAGGAAATTCACGTATTGGTCAGGAGGTCTTTATTTCAGTCCTCTGAACATCTTGTTAGACCTTTCATTGATCACAGCATGTTTTTAAGAGGTTTCAAGGCTTCTTACAGAATATTTCCCTAGATCTGAGAGCCAGATGGTTACATAGCAGAAGTCATAAGCAGTTAATTGCTGAACTGATTTGAGTGGTCCAGAACATATCAGCATGCAGACCGAAGGCTGATCGAACTAGTTACCTGATGCTCTTTGCTGAGATTGGCGTCCCTGTTAGAGATGGTAGGAAAAACAGATTATCTTTTTGGGAAGTAAAAAATGAAATGCTTTAGTTTGAAAAGACTTCTTTAAAAAGTAATCTGTTCTTATTTCTCACATCTATCACATATATGACATTTTCCCTTTGGTTTACTTTATTTGGATTAATTTTGTGCTGTGTGCCCCCCCCCAAAAAAAAAAAAAAAACACCAAACCTGTTCTGAATGTCAGGTCTACGGTATTTGTTTATCTACTGTGTTGAATAGTGTACCATAGAGATAGTATGATCTCCCATGATTTCCTTTCTAGTCACAACATGTAGACAGAGTTCCCTCACAATGTTTGATACTTTGTATTTTTTTTTTTTCCAAATATGTACGAAGAAATACTGTTTCAGTTGCAGTGACATACACTATAGAATACATAACAGAATGGCAAGTATAAATTTTACGGTTGTTTTGCTATATGCAGTTTCTCATTTTGTACCCATCAGTTGGAGTTTTGTTCTGAAGAAAAAGATGATTAGCAATCAGTATTCAGAAGGAAAGCAAATGCTTATTTTGCTTTCTTTCAACCTTAAATAACCCATTAGTTCAATAGTAGTGCTTGAGGTGGTTTAAAAATTTTATAGGCTAGCAAATTTCTAAATTGCTTTTCCTTAAGTAATTTTTAGGCTGATGGCTTTTTCAGTATGCAAATTGTTTGAAATACTTTCCTGTATAAGAATGTTTTAGGAATTGTTGACACCTGTGTAATATGAAAATTGCATGACGTTTCTGTCTTTATTGCTTTTATCTGGATGCTACTATCACACTGCCTTAAAGATATGGTTATAAACGCTTTATAAAAGATTAAGAAGTTGTGTTTAAGTAAGTATTTAAACAGTTGTCACAGAATTAGAGAAGTGGGTAAGTTAGATGTAACTGTGCAAAGCAGCATTACCAAATTTTTCAAATATTCTTGTAACCATCCAGAGCTTAGGTAAACTGTCTTTACTGTGCTCGTGGGATCTATTAGTCCCATATTAACTTTTCTGAACTATACATGTGCATGTCCGAAATGTAAAATGTTACAGTAAAACAGAGAGGATAAAGTCAGGGTAAAAACTTGCACTGTCTTCATGTAATGGAACACATAGGCAAGGGGGTGGCTACGCAGACTTGTATCCGCTGCACATACAGCCACACAAGTACGTGCGGCCACCTCATTGGTAGAGTGGGGCTTTTCCTACCACACACCCTACTATAAAACTGATCCAGCACTCATGGTTTCCTGTGTGTTGACTGACAAAGGTGGTTTGGAATACATTTTTCTCATTAGGCATAACTGATCATAAATATTGTCTTTCTTGAGGAGGGTATATAAAAAGAATTTCTGCATGTACATCATTCTAAGCACAACAGTGTCTGCCCAGGGGGACATCATACTCTTTGCTCTTGAATATATTTCTTACGCTTATCTTCATGCTTTTAAAGATCATAAGATAGTGCATGTGATCTTTATGTCTGTGTTCTTATTTTCTAGATATAATTATGTGAAACTGCTACAGCAAAAAAACAGAATATGTTTTAAGTTTCAATATATTTACTTTAAAAGCTGTATTTTGGTCATGGATTCTACTACTGATTCTAACAATATGTATCAGGTTTTATATAACAAAATTCGAAGTTTGATATAAGTTTTGTCTCTATTGCTTATACATTAAAACCACACAACATAGTTAATACTATAGATGTGAGCCTAGTGTAAAATAATTTTGTGATGACAACTTGCATTTTGATTAAGTTACTACAGTTGTCCAATTCAGTCATGAGGTTCTGAAAAATAATTACTTACATGTATTTCTATTAAGCAATTCTATTTCCTTCTTTTAGGAATACCAAGCTGTTTTCTGAATATTTTTCATAATATTAACAAACAGTGATATATGTGTGTGTATGTACTGAACATACATCTATAAATAAAATAAACTACAAATAAAAAAGCAAAGATAAATTGTTGAATAACTCCAGCAGAAGTGTCATCATCTTGTGAAAGTCTAGAAAGGAAACACGGTCAGTTAAATTATAGTGTAAATACATAAAGAAAAATATTTCTACAAGATCCAAATTATGTTGTTTTGAACAATTAAATATACTAATAATTTTTCAGTATGCTACGGAGTAAAACAGCCACTTTTTAATCTCATTTCCACATTGTCATTCATTTCTGACAGCTGATATGTTTGAACCTGTAAATTAAGAATGTTATTAAAGAGAGGCAGGTGAGAAACGCAGAACGAGAAAATTAATGCTAATTCCATAGTTTCTTAACTTAACCAGGCTTTTCTATTCGCATGTTAAGAGAAGAAACTGTAATACATCTGCATTTATCTGCTCCACTTCGACTCATATGTTTTTACCTACAGCATCAGTATCTTGGTTAGTTTCCAGGCTATTCATTTGCAAAGTACTCTGAGGGATCTTGAATGTGAAAATTGTTCTATGAAGCCAAATACTATTCTGCTTTTAAATGACTCCTAAAAATGCCTCTACTTAAAAGCATTTGTATGTATATACATTTGGGGTGTGTTTATACAAAACCCTTTAAACAGAGACATTTTTATGAGACATTTTAAAAAGTGAATAGGATTTGAGTTTTTATAGCACTTATCAAGTTTAAGGTATCACAAAGAAATGAATTATGGTGCATGGTGGCAAAAGAGACTTAACAAACAAATTTTGCTAAGAAGGGATGTTGTCTGAAGTGTTATGTGTTATAACACTGTTGTGAAAAATACCATGTGATTTTTGCATTTTCTTAGGCTGCTGACTGTACACTAAAGGGGCTGGAACAGAACATCTTAGACAAAAGATGGCCCCTCTTCTTTTCCACTCTTCAATTCACTTTCCTATAAGTCTTTGATGGGGAGGGAGGCCTAGGGGTTGCTGTGGTACGTTAATTTGTCTCAGTATATTCACTCCTACTGGCCTACAGTTAAAAGCTGTATGATATTTATAAGTAGTCTTTTCATAGTAGTGGAAGTAATGTTGGGATATATTTTCACATGTGTGTTATTTTCTATTGTGATATTATCAGATTCCACAGAATAAACCTGACAGCGTATTTCTTAAGGTAAAAGCTAGGGTAAAGGAGTACAGATTCCATCATCCCTTGTTAATAAAAGTTGCAGTTCAGAGACCTCAATTTAAGAAAGACAGTCAAGTCTGTCTCTGTTCAGGGTGCCGCTTAAGAGTCTGCCTAATATTAAGAGATTATTTCCATACACACCAGCACGGTTTTAAGAAGCTCTCTGCGAAAGAAAGTACTCTTTTTCCCTGAGATGTACTACAAGATACTAATCACCTCTTGTTACTGAAGAGCCTACATTGTTATCGAATAAAACAGGGGTAAACAATACTGTCTTAGGTACTTTGTTTTATTGGATCCTCTTTCCTAATTTCTTTGTTCTTTATTGTTTACCTTGAGTGATTTGTTTTCTTTTATCCAGTGAAACCTGTTGTGAGGGACTCTGAAATAGCTGCTTTGCTGAACACCGGAATTTCCCTGACAGATCAAGTGAACTTTATGTCATAGCTTGTTATAGCTATATACTTTTTTGAAATCTTCTATCAAATATTTTGCTTCATTTTCTGCTTTGCATTATGCTTCTTATCTGCTTTGTCTCAGTATGTAGATTCTTACTATCTACAGCAAAATTTAGTTATAAACTGAGTTTTGAGGTGCCCTTACCACAGCTTCAAAGTAGATGCTCCTGTTGCACTTATTGTCTTTTAGCTCCCATTGTTACTTACCAAATGACAGATTTTCTCCCAACATCTGTCTTCTGGTAGTGGAGTCAAAGGTGGCAGACTATGCAATGCCTTCACCCACAGAAGTAGTCTCTTTTTCGGTTCTGTTTTGTACATTATGTCTTATCAGCCACTGAAAACTTTGACAACAGCATGAAATATGATAGGACTCGTGGAATTAGAGATGCACCTTGAAAATTACTTCAGCTAAAGGAAAACACTTCAAAAAACCAAAATAAGTTTCATGGAGAATATGTTAATGATCTGATGGATTGAACTGCATATTACAAAATAGTAATGGTAGATAGAGAAATGATAGTATTGAAATCCATTCTCCGTTTAAAATACTTAGCTAGAAGAAGAGAAATTAAACCTAGCTAAAATCAAATAAAACCTCTTTGCTTCAACTTTCTTGGAACTGATGGAAATAGCCCTGGTTCTGGTCTTTGTCAGAGAAATAAAGCTGCATGATTCACTGCAGAAACAGCTCAATGAACAGGCATGCCAGGCTTGATTCATCAGTATCTTTCATGTTGCATTCCAGCAGTAATTATTTGTTCCTGTAGAAATTGGCTTCAGTTTTGGTTGATCCTAGCCTCTTTGGGAGCACAGAGCAGGAATAAAGCTGGCTTAACCTTGGTTGCAGACTCAGTCACAAAGGTCGTACTGTTCTGTTATTGGCAAATAGTGGGCATTTGGCCAGGCAGAGAGTATGGTGACCATGTGACTGCCCTGCTCACTACATCCCTGCTGGTAAATCTCCTTTTGGGAGTTATGGGTAGTATGATTTAGGGAAGCCATGAAACTGCACTGTGGATTTCCTTGGAAATGGAGCAACAGCCAGCAGAATGGCCTGGGACTAACCCTCTTCCTTCAGGTGGCAGAATTTGTCAGAATAGATTCTCCTATGAAATTTTTGTTGTCTGATATCTGCACTTGGTTGGGCTGATATAGGAATATGAGGAACTAATTAATAGCATCACGTAAACTTAATGAGCATTCACCTAAAGTGTAAGGCATGGCCTTGGGTGATTTCTTTCATATCAGTCTACCACTTTCTCACCACCTGTCTTTCCTGTGTTTTAATTTATAAGCTATATTTTAGGTCAAAGATGTGACCTTCCCATCATGTATTTTCTCTCTCTAACCACTCATACACATTAAATAACCTACTAAAGCTCTGCTTTTGTCCCACTGCTGGAAGAAGAATTTTCACACACAAGCATACAGGTGAACCGAGAAAGTGGCCTTCTTTACACACACTCACAGACTGGCTGTGTTGACTCAAAAGCACGTGACGTTCCAAGCACTTCATTTAATGTGTATGTTCATGGAAATGGATCTCGCACTCCGGCCCGTAAGACCTACAATAGCCACCTAAACTAGACAGAAAGAAATAGGCAGGAGAGTGCTTGTATTTTTCCCACAGCTGTTTCTGGAAGGTTTGTCAAGTATCTCTCTGTGTTAAAAGACAGACATGTTCAACCACATACAACTTAATGAGAATGCATTTTACCATGTGAAACTTCAAAAGTCTTTCAAATTGTGTCTTTGGGTCCTGAAACCTAGTTTTTTACCTACTGAACTAGTTGAACTCTGCTAACACATGAAAACTGGGTATTACCAGTCGCAAAGTTGGCCAAAGGCTGTTCTTGGCTGCACATTTCTGGTGTATGTAACTGGATGTATGTGAACAGGAGTGAGGTGTATAGAAAATGTACCATAGAAAAAATATTGCTATTCATTCTCTATTTTTTATGGTAGCATGGTATCTATTCTCAGTTATAGGATCAGAGACTAATTCTATCCATTTAAAAACTAGTATCAGTAATAAAGGTAAAAAAAGAAAAATTGCTAATGTTGGGTTCTGAGAACTCATCCAGATAGTCCAGGAGGCAAGGATGAACTTTTTACATCAATGCAACTATTATTTCTACAGTGTATAACTCAAAAGAAGAACAAAGTATCAGTGTCATTTGCTTGGCTGTAACGGAAAGAGAAGGTGATCAAGAATAGATCGCAGTTTTGCCGTCCTGTATGTCTAAGTTCTGTCATAAGCAGTTGTGCTGATTTCTATATGCTTTTCTCTGAGAAAATCCATTTTTATTCAATTACTAGATGGAATAGGAATCAGGAAGAAGAACTTATTGGTGGCCTGCATACAATCTTATCTGTTTAAGGGTAAAAAAACTTCCACCTATAAAAGTTAGTGTGCTATTTAAATTTTATAGAAAATCGTATTACAACATCAGGTAGGTTCCAGAAGTATAAGTGTAAGACAAAGTTAGAGAAGTGTCTGATACAGTAGCTACTCAAGTGTCTAACATTCAGCAAAAGCTGTATGTAGTTCATGGGGACTTCGTTATTATGCACAGGAAAGGTATTTCGCTGAATTTGGTTCCCAAGGCTGTAGAGTGAACAGTTATTTAAACATGAATATGAATATCCTTCTTGACACCGTGATGAGAAAAAAAATTGACTACCCTTACACTCAGACTCTTCTCAGTAAAAGCACTGTACCATAGTGAATTTCAGTCCAGCAGGTGAGAGTCTCGGAGGGTCTTGAGGAAGTATGAAGGAGATGAGTATATAACCTCAGTAAATTAAAAGCAAGGTATGCCCCAACAAATAAATTAGCAAAACAGAAGGTATAGTAATATTTAGTAACTTAATGTGGTACACCTTTAGAAATATAATCAAAGTTATTCTGTGTGGATGCCCTGGAATTCACAAAAAGTGCAAGACAAACTTCCTTAAAACACCTTAAGTATACTCAGAACAGGTATATAACAGACTCGCATGGGAAGTAGTCATAGATACTTTTCATTTTTCAAGGTGAAAATTAAGTGCAAGCAAATCATCTATCCTTCCTAGAAGCCAATAAAAGTTCTTTCAGGTGTTAGGATTACCAGTTTCTCCAATTTTTAGCAAATTCTGCTGCGTATGCTCCTCCCAAATTACCCGTGCAGTTCCTGGAGAAGATGTCTTTCTCTCAACTGCTAAGCCCACTGCTACCTCAGGTAAAACTGGTTTGCTAGCATATAACAATTTGCTTAATATTCATTTACTCCCCTTTTTGCAAAGAATTTCTATAAGCTGTATAGCTGTAAAGATAAAAAAAAAAAAAAAACTTTTTTTTTTTTTTGGCAAAGAAACAAATAATTCTTGATTTAAACTTTATTTCAGGAAAATTTAGGAGGAAAATAATTCCTTCTTCGTTTATGATTCAGCAGTCTCAAAGGATGTTCTCCATAATTCCTTTTTGTACCCACAATTAAATAAAGCTGCCAGGATACAGTAAAAAGACAAGGGGTGGGAGAGTGGTGGATCTTTAAAAGGTTTGTCTTAACTGGTTCTGAAGCTCAGTCCTGTTATCTAAACTGAACAGTGAAGAGCTGGTATTAACACCTGGACTTATGTCTATGCAAAATCCAGAGTTCCCAAAGTAGCAATTAAATGGCTTAATTTTGAAAACCTCCTAAGCTGAATTCTGAAGCTCTTTTCTGAAGGGCAATGTTAATTTCTCATGTAGTGCTGATTCAGATTAACTGGAAGTGTGTTAATTTTCACACAGTCCCAAAGCCCTAACTCGTTGCACTATAAAAGTTTGTGAGGAATAAAACATTTTGAAATTAGTGATTATTTTCTTTCTTCTTTAAGAGAAAACTTAAATTGAGACACGTATAAAAATATATTTCTATATATGTGTAAATAAGTATGTTTCAATGGAACATTCTGAAGCTATTCTTGTCTAAATCTTAGACTTCCCTTTTTTTCCTCCATATCCTTTAAGAGCATACTTACAATCTCAGCTATACTTAGGCTGTATGTTCTAATAGAATATAAGTCCTTGGAGCATTAACAAATCTCTCAGCTTTTAAATAGACTGTGACCTATTCATTTACAGGGCTACTTCAATAAAGCAATAGCTCACTTAGGTTAATGATGGATCATGGTGTGATTCGATTTGCAGAGTGCAGACTTGTCCATTATCCCCTAATGTTTGTATGGGTCATGTTATCACATCCAAATAATGATTCATGCCACCCCTTGTTCCTGGAGATATCGCAGTGATTACAGGAAAGCTCGGCATGCTAGTACACAGAGCCCTTAAGAGTTCTGTTGGCTGCTGTTGAATTATTATTTTTGGCTAGAGTATGATAAAGCAGGAAAGGCTTAGGTTTCTCTGTGATTGTGACACCTTCCTCTTGTGATTCAATTGGCCATCTGGCTGAGCAGACGGGCTGGACATTAGCAGAAATAAGATCTGCCTCTCTCTGTCTTTTGCTACCTGCTTTTTTCTTTTTTTTGTGAGGAAAGTTAGCTGACCCTGACCTGCTGTGAGAGATTATTTGCAAGTCGAGTGCCTTGTGATCTTTTCTTTTTTTTTTTTTTTTTTTCCCCCCCTCTCAGCTTGACTATCTGACATGAAGATGGAGCAATTTCCAACTGGAAGAAAACATATCCATACTTTTTTACTGACTGTAGATATCACACAGGGGAGATTTGGGCTGGTAGCCACATTGAGAAGGGGGAAAAAAAAGGATATGTTTTCTAGCTGTGAATACACTGCAAGTACCAACATAACAATTTCTTTTTCCAGTGCTGCCACTCTGTCATTTATTCTGAAGGAATGTCCTCACTTAGGCACAGCAATTCAAAACAGCCTAAGTGACAGGATAAGAAGTGAAATTTTAGATGTATTTGTAAATGCTTGTAAAATGCTCTTAAGGTTTATTTTTACTTCTCATTTTTGGCGATGATCTGGGTTTTCTTGCCTACCACTACATTTATATTCTGACCATCAGGCTGCTCACTGGTCCAGCTGCTGACAAACATCGAATCTTCTTAAATGCTTTCAATAAAAATGTCATAAACCTCACTAGCACTAAATCTTTCTAAACATAAACCACTTTAGTTAATATATACTACAGCTAAAACATGAATGGGCAGAGGAATAGTTTCCTTATATTGTCTTATACAAAGATATAAGACTTAGGGAAATAGAAAAAATGAACGTGTCTGCTACCAACTGCACATGCAACCTAGATAAAGAAGTAATTGCTGTAACAAATAATGCTGTTCTTCAAGTGAATTAGTTTTGTTATAGCTGAATGTAAAGATTCTCCAACAGCTTCTCTCTCTAAAGAGAGAATAGTTGTACGTGGTTCAAGAACACTTTTCTAAAGAAAGCCACTGGTAGTGAAAAATCCAAATGAAAAGCACCTGTTAACATTGTTTTTTCCACTTTCTCTGCTTCTAGACAGTGACAAATACAACCATAGTCAACAGTGTCAAGGACCAACAAAATATTTTCAAATGTGCTTTTTTTAGCCTTTTTGACTTTTCTCGCCCACCTACACAGAAAAACTACATTTCTTGAATAGTTCAAATACTGTAGAGGGGGTTGTTGCTTAAATTAGACATTAGAAACAGAATTGTATGGGATTAAAATATTACTGTGTTGACCTGCTGGGCAATAAATGAGTAAAGCTATTTCATTACCTTACAATAGATTTGGCTCTCATTCTGTAACATTTTTATTCTGCTCTAAAAGCATTATACAAGGACCACCCCAGAAATAGTGCCAAGGATCTCAAAACTGTAAGCAGATTTCAAACCTAAATTAGATTTCCCAGCTGCTTAGTGGTATATACTCACAGTGAAATACTGAAAATTGGCTTTTGAAATGTTTACTACATTAAAACTCTGAAAAGTTTTGAATATTTTAATTTGCTGAGAGTTGCAGCAAATTTAGGACTCGGAAGTCCCTTGTGATAGTTGCCTGAAGCATTAATAAGAAAAGGTTTTCTTCCTTTTCCCTCCCCTTGCATCAACAGTATAATGACTTTTGAGGATCAATATTATATTCCTGTGTTTGGAAGCTTAAAGTCATACAATCTTATTTCTCTCAAGTGTTTTTCCTCATTAAACATATAGGGTTTATTGAAATTTGTAAGGATATTCAAACTCATGTTTTGCAAAGACCAAAATCCAAGGTCTTGCTCCCTCCTTCCCAGCCCCCATTTCCAGTGATAAATGTATCAAAATTCCGGTGTTTTGATTGTATCTAAGAAACGTTCAGAATTGGTTCATATTCTGAATAAAATGACCTATCTTTCAAACTTTGCAGACTAATAACAGGGAACATGTGAACTGTGGGCATTTTTTGCAAGCAAAGCAAAGCTTGTCATTCAAACCATAACCATGGTTGTAACTATTACCTAGCAATTTTACAGCAGAGTAATTTTTGTAATGAAACATAAAGGCTTAACATTTCAAGATTTCAAAGTTTTTGTTAATGCTGGTAATTGTAGGTTAAGTTGTCTGCCAGGTATAATGTAAAAGCATGGGATTTTTTCCATTTTTTTAAAATTTTTATCTTCAATGTGTAAATATAATTTAGCATATCTGTATCACTTTGTCCTTATTTTCTTTATGTTGAAAACAGTGCAGTAAAAAAGATAGCCTGAAAGAAATTGTTGGTTCTATTGTCATTTTTCATGTAGACTAGTGGAATCCATCCCCAGAAAGAAGAAATTGCAAATGTCACTGTGACAAAGTATCTACATAGGAATATATGAACTATTTTATTTATTTGCTATGTGAAAACATGTGGTGAGAATACATACTTAAGTCATCATTCTTTTTATCATCTTCGAGAGGATAGGATTGAGGTTCTTGTTCATGTCTTGATATCTTAAATGGAAAAAGGAGATCCTCAGAGGAATTTAGGGCCATAACTTCCCTTTATTGCATTCTAATTCTCAAGTAGGAGCTAAGTGCTCAGGTTTCCTTGAGGATTTAAGTTAAGCCCTTAAATAGAGACTGAATCTAGATGATAAGCAATGCAAAGCAAGAAATGATGCTTTTTATGTCAAGTGCAAAGTGCAAAGCTTTTTCTTTGGAAGCTATAAAATATCCCTTGCCTACGTCTTACCTAAAGACCCATAAACATGTAAACTTACCCCTGTCATGAGTTAAGAAGCTCATTAGATCTGCTGTAAGACAGAACATCTGACAGAAAAAAAAAAAAATCTTCCTCTCACAGCTTTTCCTGGAGTTTGTTTTTTATTATGTACTCTTTTCCTCTATGAAGAAAAGACTTTTCAAACTTTTGTGAACTTAGTTTAGACTTATAACATGGGGCTTTCTTGTCCAATTCATTTCAAATTACAAGGACAATGTTTATTTCTGCCTCCGATATAATTTAACAATTTTAAGAAAAAGTAGGTACCATGCTATCTTGGTAAAGGGAATGGATAAGAGAGAAAAAATTGGTCTTATTTCAGTAACAGTAGTGGTTTTCTGATTGCTGCTGTCACTATATCATTTCAATTTACTTATTTATGTAATATGAGAGGCTAGTCAGCATCTGTAGGTAATATAAATTAATTTATGTAGATCAGCTTATTTTTAACAGGAGGTAGCTAGTCCTGATGCCCTGTACATCAACATTGTACCTGAAAATTTCTACATTTGAAATTTTTGTTGTTATTTCTTTATCCCCCTGTTAAAGTTAAGTCATCCAGCTGCAACAATAGCTGTTGGCATGATGAGATACTTATTAAAAAAGGAAATTTAAAAAAAGGAAATAATAAAACCAGGAAGGTTTGAATGTTACCTAATAATACTAAGTAAACGTACAGATAAGATTGTCCCACTTTTATAGATGGGGAACTGAAAAGAGAGGTGCTGTGAATTATTGAGAATGAGTCAGTTTTGTCAGCCTCAGGGTGAGCTGTAAAAGCCCTGGTCAAAACCTTCCTGACGGAAATATTTTTCTGGTGAGAATTGATTTTTCAGCGGAAGAAAACATTTTGCAAACACAATTTGCTTTCACGAAGGAAAATTTAAAAGAAATAAATAGTTGAAACCAAAACAACTGCATGAAAATGGAAAGCTTTTAAGTCAGAAAGATTACATGATGTTGAAGTTGTAGTTTTTGCCTCATGTACTTCTTCTCACTGAAAGACAGAAATGCTGTTTGCATTTCCCCCTTCGTAATACTTCATGGCCTTGACAGTCTTATTCACTAAGGAAAGTGTCAGTCTGTGTAACAGCATGGGGGACACAGTGAATAAGAGCAGACAGAAGTCCCACTAAAACAAGAGGACGATTCTATAAATCTTGAACTCTCCCTATCATATGACATCAAGGAAATACTCCAACTGAACACTTTGGCTAAAATTATATTTTGTATTTTGGCCCTTTTTTCTCTGAAAAGCTGACAGTTTTCAAAAGCAAATCCCTATATTTTGAATATTCCTAAACTCTCTTACTTGCTACTTCCTAACTCCATATTTTATGCATGAGATTTAAGCCCCCAAATTATGTTTTATCTGTTGCTCATGAACTTAATAATGTGGAAAGCTGTGTTTATCCATCTTCTTTATAGAGGTGTTCACCTGTAATTTATTCAGCACTCAGTATATTGTATCACTTCTAAACTCCAGATCAAGAGTTACAGGACAAGTGACACCACAGACTAAATTGTAGAAGTTTAAGAGCTTGGGAGAATTATTAGGCCTAAATAATTATCTTAACATCAAGCTCTGACCCTCTTCTACACTTAGTGAAACCACTGCACACTGTTCCAGCATTCTTGTAACAGCTACGGCTGATTATTTTCCATCTTTCCTTGAGGACATTTATCAGATAGATAGCTTAATGTCAGTGCCTTATAATTTCTTGACAGCTGGCCATAAAACCTGATAAATGCTGCTGCCAACAAAGCAACACGTGGGTTCCAAAAAAAGTTTGCAAATTTTAATAATGTAGATTATTTGATTGATGCGCAGTATGCAATTTAATTACAAAAATAAATGAGGAAGAGGAAATTTGTCACTTCCCCATTCATTATTCCTTAATTAGACTACAACTAATCAGGGTTTTTGATTGGCTAAAATAACCTCAGATATAATTTACTGCACTGCCATTACAGTCAGATAGAAAGGAAAGCATGAATTATCTCTCACTGCCAAAAACAGCACAAAAGAACAAGGAAACAAGATGAACCTTAAAATATTGTAAACATTACCCTGTCTGCAATCTGTCAGATTAGCAATTTATTACAACAAATGAAATGCTTCTGTTGTGAAATGACAGAGTACATTTTTTTCAATATGCAATATTTATGTATATTCTATTTCTGAGTGCCAGAGTAGATCAATACTGCACCTGAGACCAATGTATTTATTTTGGTTTCTGCATACTTTGCTTAACGTCAAAACACGTCAAATGGGCCAAATGAACGGTGATAATAATGCAGCTCTGAGATTGTTGTAACTTCATTGCAAAGCCTAAATGTGGAGTACAAAATCTAATTTAGGTGGGTTTTTTTTCCTGAGTCAATCATATTTTACCAGTCTGGTTATGCTGTGATGTTCTGTTGTGTGCTTCTACTACCTGCATTGCTGGTCTATGTTTTAATGCATTTATATTAGGGAAGAAGGCAGGACAGAGAAAGTCAATTTTCCTTATTATGGACTCATACATGCTATTTTCTTGCAAGGGTGACATCAAGTTTACTCACGTATTTCCATGATACATTCATGCACATATAAAAAGAGTATATGTATTTGTTTATGGGAGTCTGATAACTATGTAGGCAAACAGGACAGGTGCGTGTGGTACAAGGGGTGGAAAATTCTGATTAGTCAAAGTAAGTTCTTCTTCTGAGGTACTGTCATTGCTTCAAGATGTTTTGTATGCCCAGAGTGGAGGAAAAGAGAGATAGGAAGGAAGATGTCAAAAGCCGAAGTTAGCTCAGTGGTTAAGGAACACTTTTGGGATGTAACAAAATAAAGTTTAAATCCCTATTTGCCTTGGCTTCAACCCAGCTCTCATTTTAGATCAGTAACTTCACCTCCATACCATTATAGCCTGAGTCTCTGCAAGGAAGTTATTTGAATTTTTATAAAAAATTAAAAGATCTTTGGTAGAGACAGGAATTCTAAATGACTCAGAAGCACAGTAGGTGGAATACTTACCCACGCTTTCAGAGGCAGGTTGGGTTTCTGTTCTGAATTGGACCAACCAGGGATGTTAAACCTTCATCTCCCTGAATCTCGGATGAGTTACTTTCTGCAATATTAGCTTGTCAAAAATTTGTCTTCAAACTCTTTACAGTTGAGTCAATATTGTCTGTGAGGAGTGGGAACACTTGAAGTCTCAAAAAGATTAATGGACAAAAGGTACATTTTAACCACCTCTTTATACAACTTTTTTTTTTTTTTTTTTTTTTAACAAGTTCTAATCTAAGGGATGCTTTTGGCTGCATTTATTTCCTCCTCTATTGGTGTAGACCCAAAATGGTTCAACAAAAAAGGCAGAGAGTTAGAAACAGGTGCCTGTGAAAAAAGATCAGTAATCTCGAATCTGTCCCACAGTGCAAAAACTCTTGAGGTTATGGCTAAAAAATAAGTAATTCATTGAAAAGTGTTTATCTCCTTGTAATACAGCTCCACACAAGAGCAGCTTATGTGCCTCACTGAGGGCTCAAGCAACAAGCCACAGAGTCATTTTTATTTCCTTTGATTCTATGGCTTGTAATTAAGCAGGTGCAATGCGCAAGACTGAGTCATGTACAGCCACCTTTGGTTCTTATTGCTTCAAATAGTGCATAAAAAATGACCAATTCACTAGTTTGTCACTAGCAAGGCATCACTGAAAATGACAGAAAACTGTGTACGTGCCTCTGTTTATTTCTGCAGTAAGATTGTTTCTTGTGTTCTTTTTTAGGCAGAACTTGTCCATGATGTGCAGGGCATCTTCTCTACGTGCGTGTGCACATGTATGGTCTCAGCATCCTGATAGTGTCTTTATTATCCCTTCTTTTTTCTTCTAAGCTTTTGATTTTTTTAATTGTGCTTTTTATTTCTTTTGCATGTTTTTTTTCTTCTAATAATTTCTACCTCTCTTGGTCATTCTGTTTCATCCCTTCTCTCATTCAAAGCAGGTAACCTAGCTCAGTAATACTATCATATTAAATTTAAGGAGCCTTCTGCTTCATTCCAAGAAAGCTGGGTCACATCTGCGGCAAACAATAGTTTTCAAATGCATCAGATACAGAGAAAGAAGCCTGAGGCTTTATGTAGCAGAAAAAGAGCTGGAATATTTTTGTAGCGATCTGCATTTGCATCATATTTGTAGCTTAGTAGATGCCTCTGGTATTTCATTGCACCTCTATTTTTACTTCTCTACTTTGTAGAAATACACATTGCACCATGGAATTGAGGATGTGAGGACGCATCTAATATCTCTGCATCTTTGTCTGTAAATACAAGAAAAATCTCTATATAGCATGACCTGATCTATGAGACAATTATTTAAAGGAGCAAGGTGGAAACTCCTAGGTATATGTAATCAATATAACTGGATTTCTGCAAAGGTTCTGACAGGATTTTGTTGTGCAAAGCTGCATCTTAATTCAGATGACTAGTAAAGCATTACATATTATGATGTCTCCACTACATAAACAATACTTTGCTAAGAATTTTTTTTTTGGTTGTAGGGGCCCTTGAATAATTAGGCAACCAGAACAGATGAAATAAGACAGCCTGTGATCTAGACTCTTCATATGCCTTTTAAAAGGCACAGAATTATTTTTATTACATTTGTTCACTTCAGGCACCTCCTGTCTGACCTTGGCAAGACTTACAGTAGGGGCTTTTACAAACTGTTTTTAAGGCAAACTTATGTGTTTGAAATTTCCACACAGACTCAGACACCTTGGCAATCTTTAAAAAAAAAAAATGCAATATTTTATTTTTTTTAAGTATTTAACTGATGTCAAACATACAGGCTCTTGCATTTATCCTGTTCTATGGTAAGTTTTGAATGCTCTCCAGGTGCTGCTCTGTCTCATGACAAACTAAAACAATAGCTTTGCAAGTGATGCCATCTGCCTGCATCCTTTGAAATATGTTAAGTGAAAACCAGGAGCCGTGGAAAAGGATTAACTGTTTCAGTGCCGATCATATTAGCTGCAATTGTACTACTAATATTGTGAAAACTCTGGCTGTAACTGGAGCTATAGAGCCACACAAGATCTATGTCATGTTAGTGAGACCGTGACTGCCACAGCAGGTGGATTCCAAGGACGTCTGGGGCCTTCTCAGCCAAGTAAATCTGAACCAAATATTGCATAGCTAACAAATGGTTCCAGTAGGTTGACCATTTCATTGTTTCCTAGTTTAGGGAGGCTTTGTATAGGTGAAAAAATAAATTCTGTTTCCCATATTGCTGAATAGGACGGGGCAAGAAGACTTTAAATGGGGAAGATGGAGAAGGAGAATCTAGTTTTGAACACTTGGCTATGTGAATGGAAGCTGTGCAGAAGTAAGTTGGCAAGTTTAAAATTGCTAATTGAGCATTCCGGCAGATGTTTCAATGGAAGTTCTTCCCCAAGGAAAACTATCTTCATTCTATTTTTCCCCAAATCCTAGCTTGATCGTTATATGGAATATGTTCATATTTAGACCCGAATAATATTTCATTTGCTTGTATGGATACAACCTGTGGACAGTAACTTCAAATGTCAGGTGTTACTGAGTCAGAGAAAGAAGGAGCATACTTTTATTGGTGATATCTTAAAAAAAGCTGGAAAATATCTACCAAAATAGATTTGACTCTATATTGAATTAAATGAAATGTGGAAAACTGCAACTAATAGTTCCATCTGGCATAATTACTCTTAACGTAATTACTCTTACTATTTTTCCATATGCTGAAAATCAGATTTTGTCCAGTTTCAGTTTAATCAGAAGATTTCAGCTGATTAACTTCCTTGTGTCTATGAGTTCTTCCATAGCGTAGTCCCCGTGACACTATGCAAAAAATATCTAGTTGAGCCAGCTGCCAATTACCATGTCTTCCTATACACTGGGTTATTCTGAAAATGCTGCTACATAGCCTGAGGCAGAAGCCTGAGACATGTAAGCAGTTAGGGATAAAAAAGCTGCAGGACAGGGTGATGAGGCCATACAGATGTGCATTGTGTCACAGTAGATCTCCCATGTTCTTTATGTGGCTTGATTTTATTTAAAATATTATTTACACAACGCAGGGATTAAGAGGGAAGCAATGCAGACAATGTCATGAACATGGATGGATGCAGATGATATTACAGCGTATATATAATAGAAAGCTGAAAGGATAGAAACCCATAGTGTTGATAACATTAGCAAATGGTTTGCTTACTAGGGATTATATATTATGTCATTTATATACATTTTCTGGATCATGTTTTTTCTGAATATTGGTGTAGTTAGCAGGATCCTAAAGCAGGATTCACAACGTCTGTTTACCTGCAGGTTAGAGCCTATGTGGAACCTGTGAGTTCAAGGAAGGAGGAATGTAGTCTTGGAGGACTCTTTCATTACTTTTCATTAATAGAGAAATATCCTGTCCTAAATAGAGTAAGCAGATAAGTCTGTTTTATTATTTATTGTTACATAATCTATTGTTACATAATCTGTGCCTCTGGAAAGACAGCAAATTTATTGTTTCATGATGTCTTGTTTCTGACTATTTCCCCAGTATCTTAGTTGCTATATGGACACCCTAACACCCTATGGTCTACAGTTTGTTTTGTATGACTATTTGTT
This sequence comes from Burhinus bistriatus, assembly GCA_013397275.1. Classification (NCBI taxonomy): domain Eukaryota; kingdom Metazoa; phylum Chordata; class Aves; order Charadriiformes; family Burhinidae; genus Burhinus; species Burhinus bistriatus. Next base: position 72,070 of record VYXH01003218.1, on the reverse strand, counting down.
CGTCTCCAAATACCTATTGTCCCTTAAATTATATTTTACTTAATCTGCTGCCTTATGTAAGACTGAAATGACAAAGACCACAGGCCTTGTCTACAGATATGTCGGGTTACTCCTTTTATCTAATTCCCTGTGTATCTGTGCACGGGTGACAACTATTAATCCCACCTAGATGGGAGGTCCAAGAGAAGAATACAGACTGATATGAAGAGAAAGATGAGATGCCACATAGGTCTCAGAGTGTCTTGAAAGTTAAAGAACGTGTTAATAGTAAACTTGACACGTAGAGAAGTAGCCTAAAACAGTTCCCCTTTTCTAGCTCCCAAAATAATTTCCTTGTTAACCTAAGCTTTTAATGCAACTTCAGTTCAGCCCACTGTCTTTGAACAGTAAAAAAAAATGCATCACAATCTTTAAGGTACCTCCATGGTGGCTCTATCTGGTCTTGATAAATTGAAAGAGCATTGTTTTTGTCCTCTGAGACCCAAACATTGTGTTGCTCTAAGTATTCTTTCAGAAGTGAATGTCTTCCACCACTTCTAAGGAGACCTGACTTAGTGACTTTTTCAAAGTTTTGAGAAGATGTTGTCCCATGAAGCAAAAGATTTGATTTGGAAATAAAAGTCTGGTATATGAAAAGGAAATATAGTGTGCTCTCTGCAGAACAAAACTAACCACCCAGTAATCTTTTTACTGTTGAAGTAACTGAGACATTAATGATTTTAAGAATTTAAGCAACAGTAACATGCTGGCTCACAATTACAAACTCAATGTAATTTTTATGCCTTTACCTTCTTCCTTAATGAATTCAAACTCCTACCATGAAATCACTGTTGTTCCTTAAAAAGCTATGCTTGGATTCCTTAGAAAATGAGATTTATCCATCCATTTTGTCTTTGTATATCCATCTATGTATTTTCCTATTATGTTTGAGCTTATTTAGCGTCTTCAACATGATTTAACAGAGAGGTAGAAGTTAAAAAAATTGATTTCTTACAATGGAAAAAAAAAATTGATTTAGAGGCAGCATGCAGCCTCCAAGTCCAGTCACTGGGCCTTCCACGAGCTAGGAGCTTGTTCATTTTGGCTTGTGCAAAAGCTGAGAGCAGCCATCTGACTGCTCCATTTACACTGAGTCTGAGGCAACAACAGTTCATGCTGTTTCCTGCCTGTCTGGGTGAGGGGCCAAGCAAAAGTGGGTTAGGTCACAGGGAAGGCTCAAAAAGGTGGTGGGAATACGCCACAGCGATTGTTATGTACTAGAAAGGGAACTCATAAATCAGCCACAATGACAAATCTACCGAGTGTCAAAGTGTAAATTCCAAAATTCAAGGAAAAACACAAGAGATGTACTGTGATATTTCTTTATACCTTTCTGTATCTACAGTTTTCATAGTTATTTCCGCCTTGTCTTGGTTACTAGAGCATTTAATTCCCACAAAAACACATTTTCCATACTAACAGATGTCTGTTTCCGTTTTATATTGACTTAATTCATTACATGTTGAATTTAATTAGATCTTCCTAACTCCTAAAAAACCATTATCAATTTCTTCTGTAAAGAATATATTTAAGGTCACCTTCCTTCTTCCATACTACCTGACTTGTTCATTTTATAGGTGATGGAGTTATCCCCTATGCAACAGAATAAGGCTTTTATAGATAACTCAGTATGTGTTGCCATGCAAATGTGCAGGTAGTTACAATAACTTTCTTAGTATGCTTTTTACTAGCTGTAAGCAAACTGAAATTCTATCTTTGGTACTTATTATCATATTTAGTATAATATCCTTCTTTCCATGGGGGGGCAAGTGCTGAGAAAAAGAGAGGTAGTAATCGCAGAAGGGGTAGGGGTTGGAAGGGACCTTCAGGGATCATCTAGTCCAACCCCCCTGCCAAAGCTTGTTCATCTAGAGCAGGTTGGACAGGAATGCATCCAGGAGGGTTTTGAATATCTCCAGAGGAGGACATTTCAATGAAACAGAGCAGATGGTATGGCAGCTAGAGAGGAACTGGGGAGGTGTTTCTGCAGGCGTAATATCTCACTTAGCAAATACTGTACCACAGCTATCCTCAAAACAGTATTTGACCACGTGCCCCTTGAAGCTTTACACCTGGAGGGACACTGGTAGAATAAAGACAGACAGATGATAATGAACCAACAGCAAAAGTGCTACTTCTACAAAAGTTCCTGTTCCCGTAGCTCACGTGAGGTGCGAACCTCAGCGAGCAGATTAAATAGAAAGTGGAGAAAACTGTCAGTATTTTAACTTTCTCGATCTTTAATTTGTGTTCAAGCCATCCTAATGGTTAGATTACCTTGCTAGTTTATTGTTTTGGGTTTTTTTTAGCTGCAATGTTGATTATTTGGGTTTTATTTACCAGGTATCATGGAACTTGTTATAGGGAGGACTAAGATGCATTTTACTGCTGTGAACAGTAACCTCTGCACACATTCACTCCGTACATTTGTGCAATATTGTCTCTGGTAAAAACAACCAGTTTTAGCCAGAAATAACAGTAAAACAATCAGAATAAAAACATTTTAAGGTAATTTACCACACAGTTATCCCATTTCTGGAGCAATGCATTCTAAAAAGTATCAGGTCAAAAAGCAAACCACATAAAAGAAACCAGTAGCTGCTGTTCATCTACCAGGCATAAATATATTAGATAAAATCCTTTTCTTGCACTATTTCATTAGCTACTATGCATCTTCACAAACAGATGAAATTTCTTGTATGGATTTACATGTCTAAGATTGTCTTTTTCACCCATTTAGGAGTGCTTAAAATGCAGTTAATTTGCCCAGTAAATATCCAGTTGTTTGTCAGGCCCTGCATTGATGATATCTCCTTACCCTGTTGTTTATCATTTCAGAGTCTAGAATCTGTAGATTGCTAAGCTGAAATAATAGAACTAGTAGTAAATTTGCCATAGAGGTACCTTGTACTTTATACTGTTACTTGGGAAGAGAGAAGAATTAAAATATATCTGTCACTGCACTGGGCAGATAACTGTGACCACTGCTCAGAGGTATTACCTTGAAATAACTGATACTAAGTGGCCACTGAAGCTTAGCATTATTAGAAGTCATGGCTTCGAAAGTTTTTGGATGACTGAAAATACAGTTTGATTCTGTGTTTATTTGCATTAGCTTTTCAGTAGTGCCACCTGATAGTTTTAAGAAAGTAAGGTTTTGAGTTTGGGCAGGGCAAATGACAGCAAAACGAATTTTTGGTCATTCTTACTTTGAATACGACTGGTTAAAAAATGAAAATAAAAATCTTCATCAGACAAGCAAACGTTACTCTGTTTTATTATGCTTTTATATTGCAGTTCCCAGCACAAGGAGTTATCTCTCTTGTCATTGTAGGTCATCCACCAGCCCTACAGTAAAACTCATAAGAACTAAGTGAATCCACAAAGCAGGGAAGCTTTCTTGGAAGAGGGCATGTAAAGAGTTTTTTGAGCTCAGTTTAAATGTCTTTCCTAGACATAACAAAGATAAGATGCAATGTCTATGTACACTTTCATTAAGATCTTAAAACACCTGAAGGTTCCTGCCTCTCACAGTTATACATCTCACTTCTCTAGGTTCTCCTTAGAAAGATGCCAAAGAAAAGGGATAATTACCCTACAAAACTGTCTAAAATAGTTAGCACACAATTTTTCACACAACGATACATGTCTCTTTATTCACTGGTACTTGCATACTCATCGCTATGTTGCGTTAAGAATTTCACGAAGCAGGGAGTATATGGAATATGTCCACTGATCTATCCTAGTCTGCTGGGGTTTGGCTTACTAAATGTGTAACATGGTTGGAATCAGCAGTGAAACTGCTGATGGGTCTGTATCCACACCTATGAATCGCAGGTTTTTTTGTGTTCACACTGCTCATTTGTAACACCCAAATTCTGGGAATTCAATTAATATAAATGTTAATTGTTCAGTAATATTTTCGATTTCTTATATTTTCTCCTTTTGACCTATTCTGTAGAACTTTCCCGTAGCTTTTTAAGTGACCTTTTCCCTCCTTTCCTGAAGATCTCTGTTTCTCCGCCACACATAGCAGCACATCCTTATTTTTGATGTGGTCTATATTGTTCAAGATGTATTCATATCTAGGACAGGGACTAAGCGACCTGATAGACCTCAGGAGAAGAGAAACTAAGAAGAGCTTATCCAGTAATGAGTAAGAAAATGAGCAAGGAAAGCAGAACAAATGGTTTCCTCAAGTGAAGAAATTATTAAAGACTGTTTTGGGGCAACTGCACTAAGTGTTCAGTGTCACAGATTCTCGGCAGTAGCTGTCCTAGTTTCAAGCAGCATGAAGTGTCTGAATTTATAGCTGGTGTGAAATTATGCTCTGCTATCAGCAAACAGAAATACTGAGTTCAGATCATTTCTAAGTGCTTCAAAATCTAGAGCTCTGAAATAGATGTTTAAGTATCTAATTTTAGGCAGTCTGATTTGAAACCAAACCTATTATTTGTATATGGTTTGAAGACCAGCTGACAGTTTATCACACCACTTTAAATCTCCAACATTTCAGACAGTTTCACGTTGCCAGAACGTATGATATCTGAAAGGCACTTTACTGTGTAAGAAAAGCATTCATTCTTATTTCAATGAAAGCTGTAATAAATTTGATAGAAGTAAACAGATTTGAAATGTAATAAACTGACAGTTCACTAGTTATATCTGAAATATCTGACCATGAGCAGTCTAAATTACAAGAGAGACACAGTTTTTCAGTGTCAGAGAATGTATTCTGGTTTTAGCTGAAGGGCAGCTAAAGGGTTCTCTTTCCTGCTCAGACCAAACTGTATTATTTTCTGATATAGTAAAGACCAGTATAAAAGTCAGTACTAACTTAATTTTCAGATAAACAGCAATAACACTATTGAATATTATTGACTGCTATATTAAAAATTGTCTCCTCAACTACAACATTCAAGATCAGCAACAGTAAAAATGGATGTTTTCAGCTTCAATAAGTATGCCAATGTTGAAGCTACCACATTTTGAACTTGGAGCATTTTGGGAAACGGAGGAAAACTTGCAGTGTACAGTAGCTCACACAGATTAGTCATATTGCAAATGTTTGAAGAGCTCATGCAACATAGAAGAATTTCAATCAAAAAAATCTCTTTTATAGTAAAGATAAATTCAGCTTTACATTTTAAAAATATAGCGAACTATTTATAATTTGTCAAAATTAAAACTTCCCCAAAACCCAATATTTTGAAATTGTTTCAAAAAAGGGATCAAGTTGACAGGCTTTTTTATGGATTTGTTGCTGTTTTTTCAAAAATTTACCTTTCTTTTATAACTTTAAGTAAAAGGTGAATATATGGCACCTTTGACAGCTGGAATTTTGTGTGTGTGTATGTTTGTGTAAAGACTTATGCTTTATCATATGGGATAGTGACATCAAATATTGAAGTGGACTTTCTAGTGGCTTTTGAACAGGTCAGCCATTCACAGAGGTGAGCAGGTTGCTCAAATAAATAATGTCACTCACTGATTTGGTCTACTCTAGCAAAAGCCTTGTTAACTGTGCAGAGTTCTTGCACTTAGGTTACTTCATAATGGAGTTATTCAAGACAAAATGTACACTTTGACAGTGAATTGTCCCAAAGACTTTGCTGTAACTCCACAATGAATTGCAGAGTTGAGGTTGATGTAATATTAAAAGAAAACTCTTTAGCAGGATGGCGTTTGCCTTCTGTAGTAACTTTAACTGCATATATAAACATTGGTTTAAAAGGAGTCATCTTATTAAGAAAAAGCAATGACATTTAAGAAGAATCCTATAAATCGCAAGGCAGAGGCAGTCTTGGGAAAACATTAATATCCTGTTAACTGTTACAAACACAAATAAAAAAATTATTAGAATGGAAAATAATTAAAATGAGCTGATTTGTTTTATGGATGTTTAAAGTGTGAATAGTATCAGAACTTTTGGCAGCGTGGCTGAACTCAAAAGATATTTTTATTAGAACGATACAATGGCATGGCCAAAAGCCTTTTCTTCTGTGCTTAGAAGCTCTTCTTTTCCATACTTGCATAACAAAATCTTTCTTTTGGAAGAAAATGCTTGCAATAAGAGAATATGGCTAGTCAGAAAATGCTGGTTTGGGTTGGGTTTTTTAAAATGTTTGGTTCCGCCCCCAAACCTATTATATGTCAACAACGAATTTCTCAGAAGCATTGTCAGCTGTAGGATAGCTTATGAGTGTTACAGTACAGGCTGTGTGTGGATGTCTGTGGATATGCAAGAACCAAAATTTTCACCTCTGATATACAAGCCACAGGCTGAAATCTCAGTTCCAGTTGACAGAGCAGGGATGTCCATTTGCATCAAAGTCTTCTGAAACAGGACACTTGAAAGGGAAAATCATAAACATCAGAAAATAAAGAGTATTTCTTTACACGAGGTAGCATTTAATTCTTTTTAAAAGGTGAAATAACATAAAATATTAAAACAGCTGGAATTTTTTTGAGCTCTGTGGTCACAGATCTTATAGTGCATAAAATAATCAGATTAAATCCTCTAGCTGAATGAGGCAGACATTCACCTGTGTCTTCTGTGGCCCAGGTGAGTATTCTAACCACTGTGTGCTTAGCCATACAGAGAGAAGGCAACATGTTTGCTAACAGGAAACGCTGAATTGTATTGTTGGGAGAAAGCAAGGGTGACTGTAGAACATGCTGCCTGTTCCCTGTGTTGAGCAATGGAAAGAAACAGAGTTATACGTGGTCAGATCTGTTTGTAGATCCTTTGTAGTTCTGAAGCAACATCTTCTGATTAAAAGTTCCTTGGATCCAATGTTTTTATCCTCCTAACATTTTAAAAAGATTTATTTCATTCCAAAATTATTCTAAAATATCACAATTCCCATGAAGCATCTTGTCTTTTGGTCAGTTGTACTCAATCGTTTCTGTTTTTCTTGTCCAAGTATTGATGTGGTACGGTTGTTTCAGATTCAAATTATTTTCATGTGTTTAAAAAATAATCTCCTCCTTTTTTTTTTTAATATTAAAATTCCTTTTTGTCTGATCTTACGCATCAGTGGGTTGCAGATCTGTGCCAAATCCCTTTCAAGTCAATGAGGTGTCCTGCTTACAGATGCAGCTATGACATATTAGGATGCAAATTAGTAATGCAGATGAAAACTTACCCAGGTATCGAAGTACATGTGTTAATACACTATACTGACATACCCAAATAAAAACCCTTTATAATTGGTAAGATAATTTAACTGAAAAGAGATTTTCAGTAATTACTATATGTACAATCTTACTCATCTGATAACTCTTGTTTAATTAATGCATTGCTAATAAAGCTACATTCAGCTTTAATTTTTTATTCTGTGTATTATTCATGGGACAGTCCTGAATTCTACAACTGTATTGCCTGTCTAGCATACTTGTGAGAATACAACCACCTGCTGAGTATGTGGACAAAACCCAATGTTTGTAATTTGGTTGATTTGTGGAAGACTCACTTTTTCACTTTTGCTGTTTACTTCTTGTAAATAGCAGCCAGGTGACACTGTTTCATTTTCCTGATGAGGGAATTGAAATTTTTTAGAAAAAAGAATAATGACCAATAAATTCTTTAGTTTGTATGTGTATGCACTCATTTCTCAGAGGTTTTTGGTATGAACCACTGTCAGTCCTCATGAATTTCATATACCATCCTTTGTAGATAAAAGTATAGAGAAAGGAAAACAAATCCTGTCCTGACCTGTGGAGCAAATTTTTTAAGCAGGAATTTTCCAACTGCTTTTCTTTTGTGGCAGAAAAAAGTCTTAAGGTTCAGCAAAACCACATCTGGCTCAGGGAAGACCTGATGCACAAATTGTTGAAGGGTGGGAGGATATTCTTGGGAAAAATCGCTAGATGCTTGCCATGTTCTTCCACTTTTCCCCCAGGCACACTTTGATCACTGGAGGAGATGGGATACTGGCATAGGTGGATGTTTTATTTGACCTGACTATGTTCTCCAAAGTAACTACTCCCACAATTTCCCAGTCGTCCTATAACAAGGGAACTACTGACCTATATTGTTCCAACCACCCATCCTCTCTACACATGTCCGCCTATCAGTGACTTTCTTCAAAACTTTTAATACTTGCATGTTTTCATGAGATTGATTTAAAAATTCCTCATGAATGAGACATGTTACAAATCACAAGAACTGGAGAATCAGAACTGGGCATACCCAGACATTTTTGGAATAAAGTATGAACAAAAATTAAAATTTACTTCTATAATCATACAAAATCAGAGTCACTTGAGAATTGGAAATATTTAATGGAAAATTTTATAATTAAAATACCTGTGCTTTCTGGTTGCACATAAAATTTTGAGTTGCTACTCAGTTTCTCCTACTGTAATTGGCATCAGTCTTGCTGACAGTATTTTGACTTGAATGAAAGCAGAAGACTGCAAACTTCTTAGCAACTTGTTGCTCAAGACTTCTAAAGTAATTTTTCCTCCAATAAATATTTTGATAATGATAATACTTCGTGTCTTTATGTTCAACCAGTCCAAATCAACATGCCCATCCTATGTGTACTGATAGTAGTTTATATATTCTTGGAGGTTGAAGGTATCTGAATTTCACAGAGATTCTCCCTGGAAAACAAACTGTTGCAGGTCTATCAGGATTACTACAAGAAGGATTTGGAAGTATTTTACCTTGTTAGGTTTGCTACTTCTCTGTCTTTATCTTTATATTGACTATATCTTCATTGTGTAACATCACAAATTAACAGGAATCATTTGTTTGAAGTAGGTTTGTTAAGTTCTTTTATTTTGGAATAATACATCAGAAATTTTACTGTTGCCATTGATGACCTCCTGGTTAAACAGAACTGGAGATGGAATGCATTGAAATGTTTCGATATTAATGAAGTTCAGAGTACATTATTTGTAATAAAACATTAATTATCAATTTTTGTGCAACTTCTCAGATATATGCACTGATAATGCCAGTGGATCAAGTTGACTCTAGTCCTAATTCATCTTTAGACATGCATTGTGCAATGCAAGCTTACACCTTTTCAAATGCTGCAAATCTGTCCTAATGAAATAAAAATAGTGTTGGCAAAACTAACAGCAGCCACTAAAGGAAACAAAAATGTAGAGGAACTGAAAAGAAACACTATAAAACTCCTTTTTTCTAATTAGAGTAAGGGCATTTTGACCCTTAAAATCCAAGAAAGACATTTTTGAAGGTAGGATTAACTTGTGCATGGTTGTCTCAATAGGTTTCATTGCAATACAGTAAAATATAAGTTAAACTTTCAAATATTTATTACTTTAATTTGTTTGGTTCCTTGTTTGCAAACATATGTGCCTCTGGTCTCTCCCTTCCTTCTAATGATATCTGGATCATAGGTATTCCACAGATCACAGTAGCGGTACAGTGCCCTGTAATAGAGTTGTAGGAATATTTTGAGCTAGAAAAACAAGCCATTAGTAAGATATACATTTTTAGTTCTAGCCACACATGAAGTATGTGTGTCCTATTATGGAAAGACATGAAACCTGCACAAAAGAAGCATTTGTTCTGTGGTCTTAATATTGACTGTATTTTCTAAATCTAGTATCATTTTTTTTTAGATTTTGACATTTACTTGAGGGACTACACCTTATACTGCAATTTGTATGGTCTTCACAAGAAGTGCGACAAATGTAGTTTATACTGAAAACGTAGTGTCAGACTTCATAAATGAAAGTTTTTCTGCAACTGGGCTGAGTTAAAGAGCAACAAAGATCTTTATAGACATCTATACGGGGAAAAACTGGGAGAAACACTAACTTTTTTCTCTATCTTTTCTGACATTAAAATGAAACCAAAATCTAATCAGGTCCCCTTAATACTAGATTATGCACTGAACATTTATAATAGTTTCAAAAGAAATTACGTGTAATGTGAACTTTCCAAGCATTAAAGAACAAAAATACCCCTGAAATATATTCTGAATTATTCACTTAAAACTATATCATGGAAGCACTGCTAGAAAACAATATGTTCTGTATATGTCTGCTGATATAGCCATAAACAAAACTAATTGACTGTATGAAGAAACATCAAAGGCATCTGACGTAATCAACTATTATACCTTGAACAAGGTCTGTTAGGAAGGGATTTCTTTAGAGCACAGTAAAGTGGTTCTAATTTACTCTTGATTAATGAGAAGATAAGCCCCATTTTACCCTTGTTTTCAAAGATAATAAATAGCATGACTTCCTCAAAGGCAAAGATCTGTCTGAATCATAGTCTGTCTTGCTTTCTAGTATGTCACTGTTATCTGATTTTCTGTTTTGTTTTGTTTTATCTTTGTCTTCTCTTTTCTGCATAATTTAAGTTTGTGTTACACTATTTAACTTATTTATCTCTCTTGTAATTTAAATTCCAGCTCCTCTTGTATCTTCTTCCTTACAAGATCAAGCTTAACAGTGGGTGCTGTGATTAATGTGCCAATTGTGCTTGTTCTTTTACAGCACGTAGTTGCACCAGGGCATATGGCATGAAAGGTCAGTGATACCTGAACTGAAACATTGATTAAAGTCCTGAAAATCCTCTCTGGACAGAGACGTTTCCTCTTAAAATTATGATAACAGGCTGTCATTAAGCTGTCCTCTCACATTCTTGTAACTGAACTATTTTTTAACCCCTCAACACTTAAAACTAGGTTATGTTAGATTGAAATTTAGGTTTAAAGAAACAAATACAGAGAGTTAATTCTCCAAGATCTTGTCTGGTCCACAATCCATTTCATATATTGCAGTAAGACAGAATTCTGTGACTGTGGTCTCTTCAGCCAACAGAACTATCTGGACTAATATTGTTATACTGTGTTGTATTGCATTTTAGCACATTCATGCTGCAGAAATTGAATTCGTTTCCTTTGCAATAATTGTAAATGCTATCACTTTCTTTTCCTCAAGGATTTTGGGAAAAGCATCATAAGATCCCCGAGAGTAGTATTTGTTTAATACTTTCAGAAGACAAGCCATTAGATTCAAATGTTCATTAAAGATTAAGGTATGACCAAAAATTGTGGCTATCAAGAGAATCAAAATAGTACTTGTTTTTTCCCTCTGGGATGAAAACCATTGGGTGGAAAAATTATTTTGCTGTCTTCCTAATTCTTTACCAGCTGAACTGTGGAAAGCCAGTATGTGGACCGTCATTTTCTGCTGTAGATCTACATTTAACAGTTTGATTTAGTATATAATATTTTTTAATGAAATCTCCTGAGAAACAGTGTACCTTTTTCATTGCTGGACATAGAGATAATTTTAGTAGTCTTATAGAAATTCACCAACTTGTATTAACTTCCTTGGGTTTCTTAGGACTGCTTGGTTAGGACTCTGTATTTTTCACTGACATTTTTTTTTTTTTGCTAACATTTACTGTGGTTGTATGTTCTTGGTCATTTTTCTGTCTAGAATATATGCCGTAAGTGACAATGTTAGAAGGTCACAGAGATTTATTTTTTTTCTCATCTAATACTCTTCCTGGTTACCGTATCTTCTTTGTTTTAACCTCTTACTTTTCACTAGTTGCCTTCTTCAGTGACATTCTCCATCTTAGAATCATCTAG
>VYXH01003218.1:4458-60365 GCA_013397275.1 Burhinus bistriatus | reverse complement strand
GGGGCCTCACCAGTGCTGAGTACAAGGGGAGGCTGTACTTAATATACAGTTTGTTTGTCCTCACATGTAGGGTATGCTGAGTCTTTTGATAGAAGCTTTAAACCATAGATTTGTTACAGTGATTAATTTATGCGAGTTTATTAAAGCTGAAATTTTTTGAGGGGATGAAGGTATGGATCAATTGTGTTAGAAAAAAAAATCTGGGTCCATGATAAGGCTGTGAGGAAGGCAGGTTCTTGTACCTCTTAAATGACCACAAAGCTATAGAATTAGTCTCCTCTGGCTGGCCTACTGATTATATGTATTTTAAAATCAGAATTGTTTGAAATTCATACTGTTATGAAGAAGAATAGAAAATTATTTTATTATTTCTAAGAAAATGTTTGCAGTTTTGACTTTCTGTCCTGATGCTTCAGTTAAGAGATCTTTCAAAAACTAGATGCAGAGAGACCTGTTCTTTTGAACAACTTGCAGCATACTGTTTGCAACAGAAACATGGAGTGTGAGATGCTGATACAATAGCTAGTAGAATCTAGGAATCCTTACCATTCCATTGATTGTGTTAGTCATTAAAATACCTGCCTTTTGGTGGTTTACAAAATCTCAAGCGTTTTTCTGGAATTAGATGACCATTCCTTGCATTTGTCTAGTCATCTTTCTCGGTTTCTTCTAGTTATTTAAACGTTTTACAAATCCCCACATTGTCCAGAAATGGCAACTCAGTGTCATTTCAGTAATTATTGTGAGGTATTTATACCAAATACAACATCAACTTAATTTCCTTGCCATCACTTCTTGACTTGTATCAAATACCAGTGATAAACAGTACATCTGGTTTCACTAATATCTTTCACCAATATTCATGAAGTTAACATTTACGTACTTTCATTCACATATACTCACCCATCTCTCTGCCAGGAAGAAGTACGTTCTTACAGTGCATACGGGAGCTCTGTAGTCAAATTAATGCTAAGTTCTACTGGATCTCCCACCAGGGAGGAGCATTCCAGAAGCAATGATATAGCACAGTGGCTCTTTATCATAGGAAAAATTACTTTCTGCATCAGCTAAGTTTCAGAAAGCCTTAGCTGAAAATTTAAACTCAGTAGAAAGCCCGATGAGAAAGGATGAAATGAGAGAAAACTTCACCAATCAAAATCAGCCTCAGGCTGGGCAAAGCCTAGAGATAGTATGCTAACAAACAGCATCTCTTCCTTCCTGATACTCGCCAATACACTGATGCAGAGGCGGCATTCCCAAAAAGTAACAAGAAGGAGTCTGCTCCACAGTGCTGCAACAGCCAATTTAATAGTTGGCCTCAAAAATAAGAGGGGTCTTCCAATGGCAATTGATACAAGCTCTGCTGTGGCACAACCTCAGGGGCAGTGGGGAGGTGGCTAAGAAACCCTTTATGATTATAGAGATCAGATTTTTAGACGTGAAGGAAGGGTAGAAGGAACTACTCTAATCAGCTGGTCTGACCTGAGCTCACAAGCAACCTGGAGTGAATAACTTCCTCTGATTAATTACTATTTCCAATCAAACACCATTCTTGATCTATAAATTGCTGGTTTGGATAATTCTCTGCAATGCTTGGCCATTGGATTCCATGGCTATTTACTGCCATTATGAAAACAAGTGTGTGCTTCATTTGGAGGCTACATTCAGCTAACATTAGCTTCTAGACATTGGTGGTTTTATTGTTGTTGTTTTGTCTCTTTTAATAACGCTATCTGCTAGAAAAAAATATTCTTATGTTGTCAAATGGAGAACGGAAAGTTGCGATTATATCTGAGACTCAAGTCAACAGTAAAATAAACCAGTAAATAAAATAATAATATCTGGTCCAGTAGAATATCAAATAACATGTGTGGTAACATTGATTTAAGATTATTTCCTCTCTGAATCTCCTTAATTCTATGAACATTTTAACACTACAGCTATAAATATGCCAATAATAAGCTAAATGTTTAAAATATTTTAATGAGAAGGACAAAGGGGGGTTAAATGACTGTGTAAAATTACTGAAAATCAAATGGAAAATGGAAAACTAAAACATAATTTGTTTTGGATTTGGGGCATATAATTTTAGTTGCATTTATCCGTAACTGCCATAGACATAGACAGTGAAAATTAACATGTAAAGATGACATTTTTAAAGAAGCTAAAGCAAGACAGGAACTTTAGACTTGTAGCATAATTTTCCCTTCCTCTTCTCCAGAAGCATAGGCTTGAGCGTCTTAATATTGGTAGATACTTATGAATATAAACCCCATCATTTTACACAATGAAACCACCAGGTTTTGAAGTTATGTCTTGCACAAAAATCCTCTTATAGCATGTAAAATATTAGCAGTGTTTTGTTTTCTTATCTGATAGGACTTATAGTCTTACATAAATCAGGGACATTATAAAATCAAACCCATGAAATGTTGTGTCAACCATAGAATCATAGAATGGTCTGGGTTGCAAGGGACCTTCAAGATCATTTAGCTCCAACCCCCCTGCCATGGACAGAGACACCACCTACTAGACCAGATTGCTCAAAAGCCCCATTCAATCTGGCCTTGAACCCCTCCAGGGAGGGGGCATCCACAACTTCTCTGGGCAACTTGTTCCAGGGTCTCACCACTCTCACTGTCAAGAATTTCTTCCTAATATCTAATCTAAATTTACCCTCTTACAGTTTAAAACTGTTACCCCTCATCCTATCACTGCAATTCCTGATCAAAAGTCCCTCTCCATCTTTGCTGTAGGTCCCCCATTGACTGCAAGGCTGCTACAAAGTCTCCCCTGAGTCTTCTCTCCTCCAAGCTGAACAACCCCTACTCTCTCAGCCTATCTTCATAGGAGAGGTGCTTCAGCCCTCTGATCGTCTTTGTGGCCCTCCTCTGGACTCGATCCCACACGTCCATGTCCTTCTTATGTTGGGGGCTCCAGACCTGGACACAGTACTCCAGGTGGGATCTCACAAGAGCGGAGTAGAGGGGGAGAATCACCTCCCTCGACCTGCTTGTCATATTTCTTTTGAAGCAGCCCAGGATACAGTTGGCTTTTTGGGTTGCAAGTGCACATTGCCGGCTCATATTCAGTTTTTCATCCACCAGTACTCCCAAGTCCTTCTCCTCAGGACTGCTCTCAACCCGCTCACCATCCAGCCTGTATTTGTGCTTGGGATTGCTCTGATCCACATGCAGGACCTTGCACTTGGCTTTGTTGAATGTCATGAGGTTTGAATGGGCCCACTTCTCAAGCCTGTCCAAGTCCCTCTGGATGGCATCCCTTCCCTCTAGCAGATGTTGACTATGCCACACAATTTGGTATCATCAGCAAACTTGCTGAGGGTGCACTCAATCAGACTGTCCATGTCACCGACAAAGATATTAAATAGTGCTGGTCCCAGTGCTGACCCCTGAGGAGTGCCACTCATCGCTGGTCTCCACTTGCACATTGAGCCATTGACCACAAGCCTTTGAGTGTGACCATCCTGTCAATTCCTTCTCCACTGAGTGGTCCATCCATTAAGTCCTTGTCTCTCCAATTTAGAGACAAGGATGTCATGCGGCATAGCATCAAATGTTTTACACAAGTCGAGGTAGATGATAGTTGCTCTTCCCTTATCCACTGGCACTGTAACCCCATCGTATAAGGCCACCCAATTTGTCAGAACCATGAAGTTAATATTTTTTATTCTCTTTTATGAATGCATTAACTGTAAAAGTTTTTCTGCAACATAATACTAAGTAGTTTCAACAAACATGTCACTAATTTTTCAGTAATTTTCTTTTACCAAATATAAAATTCATGCTCTTTTCTGAAATTGGACTTAATTGCACAATAGTAATTTCCCATATAGGTCATCAGTACTTTGTGTTGTTACATTAGTCTTTTACCCTTCCTGCCCCCATCTCCCCCATTAGTTACAGAATAATTTTTCTGACTGAATCACATGTAAACTCTCAGTGGTACTGTCCTCCTGCCTAAGCTTTCTGTAATCTTAGGTTCATAAAGTCCTCAGTTACAGTGCTTTGCTTTGTAACTAGAGCATCTGGCACATCCAAGTGGTCTCATGTATGAGCCAGGGACAGAATGCTGTCACTCTTGCCTCTCTCTCTCAGACTTTGATATTCACACAGCCCTGATTGTTGTAGTTTTATTTTTATTTACACTCTCTAATGAGTTTATACAACATTCCTTTGAGGTACAGAGGAAGTACTGCTGTTCACATTTTTTAGGTGGGTGTTGACGCATTGCAGAAGTGATGTATTTTGAAAGATAATTATTTTTTTTTTCTTCTGCGTTATGTGACTTTCAATATTTAGATCTCTGAAGTCAAGGTTCAAATAAAACCCTCCTAATTCTCTGGGCCTATTATTCCTTAATGACTTGCTGGTAAGTTGAGTAACATAAAGCTGATGTGGCCGGTGGCCCCAGCTGGTTTGATAAAAGCTTGCAGTCCCGATTAGTTCAGCTCTTTCCTCATCAGTTTGCAATGGTCACTCCCTGCCTGGGAGGAAACATGAGTCATCAGTAGACAGAACTTCCTATCTGCACAACAGTATCAGGCTTGAGCTGCCTTGACTTTAAATAATAGCTTTCCAGGCCATGTATTTCCTTATGGACTCCTATTCTGTAGTTAGACCTTTGTCTTACTAATGGACTGAGATCTTCTGGCTCTTTAATGGTGCAGTGGGCTTTAGCCAGATTCTCTTTTCCCTATTTCCATTTTTTAAAAAAATTATCTTTAGCTAATAAAAATGTTAGAATGTGAGTGAAATTCTGCTCATTAGTGCACAGGTGACTGTTAAGGAGATGTTTTATTAAATCTCGTAGACCTTGCAAATTTGGGCATTTAAATACTTTAAACAATCTGGAAGCAAGTATCTTTCCCAAGATCAAATAAGAGGAGTGTGGTGTCATATTTCAAATTGGTCACCTTTGGGACTTTGTCTTTCTCCCTTTTTATGCATCAGTATCTGGAATGCTGTGTATGGATTCATAACTACCAATATATTTACTTTTTATTTTAAGAAAAGAACAGTTACAGGATGAGGTACTGAAAATAAATTATGTCTCCCACTAAACCCAGGTGTTTTGAGCCACAGATGAGTTTCTAAAAGATAAGTCTATATTTTTTGCTTAGTTTCACACTTTAGTTTTCCTAACGCTACCTATTAAGAGTGAATTAAGGTGAATTACAAAGTTTTTCATAAAAAGTAGCATGCAAATGGAAAAATATACATTGTTAAAAATACTTTAGCTGTGAGAATCTGATTCTCTAGCACACCTTATGTATCATCTTTGTAAAAAAAAAAAGGAAAGAAAATTTGAAGTTGGATTAGAATGAATGTCAAATCTTACATGACTCGTTTTGAAGGAAGCAAAAAAAATGTACACCCAGCATTTGTAATATATTAAAGAAGTAATAATTTTCTTATTTAGTTAAATTATAACTCGTTACTTTTAATTAATGCAATTTCATTCATCTTTCACACTAAGTGAAGATCTTTTTTTGGGGAAAATTTTTCAGAAAGGGATTTGCACTATATACATATTTTTATACGTTCAGTTCATCCTTACACAGTACTAAAAGCCCACTTTTATTTTTGTTTGTAACATCCAACTTTCATTCAGACTATAGTTAATTGATTTTCTAGCAAGAACAAGAAGGGGTAAAAAATATTTGTCACCCTGAAATGCAGTCCGAATGCCTTAGGGAAACCTGGCTATCTGTCTGATACAGTCAGAACCCAGAGTGAAAGGTTTGCTAGAGAGCTGCATGGTTGAATGGGGAGAGGTGAGAGTCCTCTGTGTGCTGTAGGGAAAGCGTGCAAGTTGCCATGGCTGGTTTATGAGCTATAGCCCACTTCGCACTAAGCCTGAGGATCACGTTTTTGTTTTCAGTAATAACAAAGGTTCAAAAACATCATTCAGTTTCTCTTAATGACTCTCACTGCACTTGTGTGAGAATTCTCAAAATCAAACTTTGAACCATAGAATCATTGAATGGTTTAGGTTGGAAGGGACCTTAAAGATCATCTAGTTCCAATCTCCCTGCCATGGGCAAGGACACCTCCCACTAGACCAGGTTGCTCAAAGCCCCATCCAACCTGGCCTTGAACACTTCCAGGAGTGGGGCATCCACAACTTCCCTGGGTAACCTGTTCCAGTGCCTCACCACCCTCACTGTCAAAAATTTCCTCCTGAGGTCTAATCTACATCTCCCCTCTTCCAGTTTGAAGCCATTACCCCTCGTCCTATCACTACATGCCCTTATAAAAAGTCCCTCTCCAGCTTTCTTGCAGGGCCTAAATGTTCTGGCCCAATTCTTGCATTTAAGCCAAAACTCCTTAAATTATCAAATAACGCCAAGAAATTATGAGATTCCGACACAATTTATAGAGTATATTGGTAGCTTAATCAGGCATATCTGTCTCCCCACAGAGGTTAACCTATCCTTTATATTAATTAAATTTTATTTTATATGAGGGGTGTTTTTTGTTGCTACATTGAGCTGTAATTATGCAATATAAAGGTAATTATCAAGGTTGTTGAAGGAAATATCAAGCACTTATTTGGTGCGTTTAGGAAAAGAGAACATTATTAAATTCAATGCCTTGCATTTGGTAGAATCAATATAAATGAAGCATTGTGGTGTTATTTTTCATAGTTAAGTAGTATCTTTTTGCAATTTCAATGGTATGCCCTTTTTCAAGCCACTGCATGAGAACCCAAACTCTGCTGGAGGTCAGCCTGGTGCATGAGCTACTAATAGATAAAGCAGGTGGATATATCTTACCTGAAATAAGACATTACCTTTCATGTTCATGTGTATTTATGTCCATAGACATTATAGCTACTGGTAAAAACACTGAATGTATTCAGGGAAGTCAGTTATAACAGAAGCAAAAAGAGAGACAGAGGTGGGGAAAACCATTGCCACCAAGCATAACAATCTGTTTCTATAGTTCATGTCAGCAAAGCAATTATCTGTGGGCATTTAAGTATCTGCTAATTTGAAGCAAGCACTTAAAGGTTTTGCTGAATTTAGACTTCAGAAAATAAGGTAAGGAAAACTACTATCTTACCTATTGCCTTTGACTCAGGTAGGATCACCTCCCAGTTTTAAAAAATCCATTTTTACCATTAGGAATCATTTTTGTGGAGGGTAATAATGCCAATAAGCTGCTAACGTCTGTAGGACCATTCGTGTCATTGTAGAATTGGCAGAATTGTGGGCTTGCAGAATTGGAAAAAAAGTATAACTTATAGGTATGCAAGAGCACAGGAGAGAGAACACTATCAGATGTAATTTTGAGAAACGAGATTTGCATAAGGTCTTGGTTCACAATGTTTGCAGATGTTGTGGCAAGGGCAAAATAAATTATTTAGACATGCCAAGGTGAGGAAAGGACCCATATTTATATCAGAATACTGAACAGAGAGGACACAAAACCCCACTCGGGAAAAGAAGAAGGTGCCCTTTTAGGGCAAGAGAGTTTAAATATGGAAAAAGAAGTACAATAATGGCTAAGTAGGAAAAAGGCACTGAAAAGAAGGAAATTAAAGTGAGTGGGGAACAGAATACAGAAAAATACAGAATCTGAAAAGAATAAGGGATCTTTAAATTTGTGAGAGCAAGTTAAGATAGTAAAATGTGATACCATGAAGAGGAAACAGGAAGCTAAGGTGAAGATGCTGGATTTAGTAGCAATGATTTAAAATAGGTAGCAAATATGTATATAAACAAATTCTGTAAAGTTGAAAACATTGCACAAATAAATAATAATAAAGGTAAATAATAATAAAATTACTCCAAATTACAGGTGTCTCAATGATTTTGGAAACAAGACATTTGGAATACCAGCAGACTGTAAATGGAATAGCCTTTAAAATGGGAATTGGTCAGAGAATGATGAAACCAGTTCAGGATGGTAACATTGTTCTGTTAGACAGCCATGAATAAAAGAGTGTTATCTATTGAGATTTCACCCATTTAATGTTTTTTGCTTTCTCAAGGATAAAATAGTATTATCATTTCAGGATCTCAGAGTGCTGATTGCTGAACTGATGAAAATTAGTCAGGTTAGTCATGACCGACACTTGTACTTATCTAGCCCTGTATTGCGAATCTGTAAGGCCTGATGATCCAGGAGAACCTGAATTCAGTCCCTGTGTGGTTCAGAATTGTTAAAGCACTTATGATGAGCTCAGGCTGCAGCTGGTAACCTGGTGCTGGCTTTCAAACTCAAGGATTGGGTCATAGGTTTAATAAGCCTCTAACTAAATTACATATAAGTGAATTGTAACTCTATGCGTGATCACATGTTGTGGTTTGGGCCGGATTGGTCCAATCAGGTGGAATGACAGATGCTCTCTCTCCTCCTCCTGGCTGGAGGCAGGAGAGAGAGAAAAAGAGAGATTTAAGAGTTTAGAAGGAACTAAACTACTTTAATGAAATATTAACAATAAAATAATAAAAAGAAAATAATGAAATATATATAAAACCGTACCAAGCTTCCAGGATGACAATCACGTCACCAGCAGGCACTGGGGAAGTCCCAGACTGGAATCGGTGACGGACGGGAACTGGATTCCGGATCTGGATTCAGGATCAGGATCAAAGGCAGACGCAGAGACAGAGTTTTTCTCAGATGCTGACCTTTGAAGAAAGAGACTAATCCTTTTGATCCCTCAGCTTTTATACTGAGCATGAGGCAGATGGGATGGAATACCCTGTTGGTCAGGTTTGGGTCACCTGTCCTGTCTGTTCCTCCCCACAGGTGTGACCCCTCTACACTTTTCCGCTTCCGACCCTCCAACGGGGCAAGGAACAAAGTTGGCTGGCCTTGGGTGTTATAGCAATAAGTATAAGCAGGAGCCTCTCTGCATCCCATTCCTTGGCATCAACTATAAACATGGGTCTGATCACTCTGAGATTTAACAGTTTTCTGCCCAACGTGCTGTTAATTTCAGCAGTTAGAAGAGGCCTAACTAAAAAGTACAGTTACTGAACAAAATTGGTCCTGTTTTACCTCAAACCAGGACATCACATCAACAATTGCTTCAGAAATATACTAAATATTTGAATGCAAGTTTGCATCCATATAATTGGAGACATTTAAAAGAGTATTCGTACATATCCACACATAATGTGATTTTCAATTGAGACAGGAGTGACCATTTTAGAGGTGAAATATTTGTCCCATTGAAAAGAAGGGACAGAATGAAGGAAAAGAAACTTTAACAAAAGAATGGGAAGTAAAAATAGTATTAAAATTCCCCCTCCAAGAACTTCACAATATTTCGGATTCATCTCAGTATTCTATCTCTTTTAACTAAGAAGAAATATAAATTGACGGAAAAAAGGTTCATAGGTGAGCCTGGAGCAAAATGTTCTTTTTTTTCTGGATCTTCCACTGCATTGGAGAAGACGACCAGTAGTACGGTTTATATTTATCTGACAGTTCTGCTTTTCTCTTCCACCTAAAGTGGAGTGAAAGTGTAGGCAAGAAGGAACTGTAGAATTCTCCACTAATCTTCTAAAAAACGCTGGAAGCCTGCTGCTTCTCCAACTGGAATATTTCAAAGGACAAGTCAGAGTTTCTGACTCCAGACTAAAATCTTAGTTTAATCTGAATCAAGATTTAACCTAAATGTTTTGGCTCTTGTCTTATCAGGGTGGGTGAGCTCTACTTAGCTGGGTGGAAACAGACTTCCACTTCTTTAAAATATAAGGGTTTATTATAGATAAAAGGGGCTGTATCAGTTCCTGTATAAACAAGTCAGTTATACAATATTACTGACACACTGAAGAATTCAGGAGAAGTGTGCTGAATATCCTTACATCATGATTCACAGAAGAATTTCAAATTGTTGCTTTTACTTTACAGAATATCTGTATTCATTCTTTGAAAGGATGCCAAATACTTCACGTGATCTACATAGATAAAGCAGATGTACTGAGTGGATACTAAAGAGTACTACAAAGAGGAAAAGACAGCCAATAAAAATTAAATATCTAAATTATTTTTTTAATTATTGTGTTTAGGAATTTTAAATTTCTGGCATTTTGGACTTGGATTGAAATTGATTTCAAGGTTTGCAAGGATGGACGTGAGGAAAATACTGCACATCTAATTTCTAAATGAGATTAAAATCTCTATGCATACAAAAAAATGAACTTCTTTAACAGAACCTATGAGAAAATAATTTTATGTTGAAATTTCTTCTTTCCAATCAAAGAATCTTAGAGTTTCAAAAAATACACGATAAGCCCATTCAATCAACTAATACGAACTCCANAATATATATAAAACCGTACCAAGCCGTACCGTACCGTACACGATGAGCCCATTCAATCAACTAACACGAACTCCTTCTACGTGGAAATGGTATGATTTTCCAACACTTAAGATAGCCTGTCAAAAATAATTTGCCTATTTAAAAATACAAAAGGGAATTGAGGTTTAAATTAAGAGAAATATAATCATCCCAAGTGGAATTTTGTCTGGGGCGTTCTGGTTTATGTAATCAGGAAAAGTACCCTGCAAGCTTTTCTGCATAGATTGGTAAAACTTCAGATAAAGGATGTTCTTTGCTTCATCATGGTGCTTCCCCACACTCCACTGTGGGAAGTATGGTACAGTTTATGAGATGTTCTTTCAGCTGGATCATCAGCCCAATTTGCTGGATGTTCCAGGGATACTTCCCTCGTTCAAATATTTCCTCATCAGAACTTCCCCATCATTCAACTAGTATAAAAGGATATGGCTGCAAGCCAAGACAGAAGAATATTGAAACATACAGATCCAGGAAGCACTGGATTTAGACTCAAGACTGTAGGTATGCATATGCAGTGAAAATATCAACGCCTGATATACAGAAGTAATTTCAATATACACTTTATTAGGACACTAAATGACAATACTCAGTATATTCAGCTTTAGTGAACTGCAGTTATAATTTACCAATTTCTGATAAATTGAATATGCAAATATTTTTGCTTTAGTATTGATGCTTAACATTTGTTTATTATGATCTGTTTCAGGAACTGGATGTAGTTCATTTATTTTATTTGTTTTCAGAATGAAGATATTTCACAAGTCTACCATCTGGCTGCATGAAGGAAATGAAAAAGCCTGATAGAACTAGTATTAATCAGACTACACCTTATCTAAGTGTACACATGTAGGCATAATTTACATGTATAAATATGTGTGTATATATAGTATGCATATTTGTGTATAGTGTGCAAACTTGAACATATATATGCATCCATGTATTTACATATATTGCATATATATATATTTTCAAGTGCAATAACTGTGGATGAGTAATATGAGCAATCATGAATATGAATTTGTCTACAAAGCATCAGCATTCAGACATTAAAGTAGCTTCCTGGTAGCTAAATAATTGTAATATTCCAAACTTGCAAAAATGTCTCTTCCTTTTCTCCTAGTGATGTGCCAGTTTCCTACCTTAGGTAAAATTTATAGCCAAGAGTGGTAATTCTTCAGTTCTGTTTGTGCATACATTTACTTGACTTAAGCTTGAATGTCAAGTTCTCAGTTATCTCTTTACTTCTCTAGAACTATAAACAGTTCTTCCATCTTGATGATCTTCTATTATCTGCTGGGAGGTAAGAGGGAAGTGTTAGGGAGTTTGGGTTACTTCAGCTTTGTCAGTCCCTGATCCGTTATTTCTCCTGACCCTATGAGCTGCATATTGAGGATTTTTGTAATACCAAGAACCACAAGACATACTTCATTCCATGTAGACAGGCAGAAAAGAAATATGGAAGTACTTCAGAGAAAGGAGGTAACTATGGTTTTCCAGGGCTTACCCTACTCTGATGAAGAATGAGTTATGGCAGGATTGCTCCAGACATTAAGTGCAAATGTGTAGCCTACAGCCAGGGCAATGGGCATGCAACCAGCAGTCACTGGATATTCAGTTCTGACCTAATGTTACATAGATCAAAGGGGAAGAATTACCTGTAGACAGAGCTTCTTTTCAGAGCAGCCATATCCGGGAATACTAAACATCGATCCAACATGGTATGTCATCTCTAACAACAGTCTAAAGCTGAAGCCTAAAATAGTATAAACTAGGCAAACACATAGAATCAAACAGTATGAATGAGGTTGCAAGGCACCTCTGGAGATCATATGGTCCAATCTCCCTGCTCAGAGCAGGGTCAGCTAGAGCAAGTTGCGCAGGACTGTGTCTCACGGGCTTTTGAATGTCTCCAAGGATGGAGACTCCAGAACCTCTCTGGGCAACCTATTCCAGTGGTTGACTATCCTCACAGTAAAAGCGTGGGTTTTTGTTTTAGTTTTTGTGTTGGGTTGGGGCTTTTTTTCTGTTTAATGTTTGAATGGGATTTCCTACACTTGATTTTATGCTTACTGCCTCTTATCCTATCACTGGATACTACTGAGAAGAGTCTGGCTCCTTCTTGACTGCCCCCATTAGGTATACATATTGATAAGATCCCCTGAGCGTTCTCTTATCCAGGCTGAACAGCCCCAGCTCTCTCACCATCTCCTTCTATGTCAGATGCCCCAATCCCTTAGTCATCTTTGTGGTTCTTTGCGGCTCTTTGCTGGACTTGCTCCAGAAAATCCATATCTATCTTGCACTAGGCAGCCCAGATCTCAACACAATATCCTAGATGTGTCTCAGCAGGGCTGAGCAGAGGGGAAGGATCACCTCCCTTGACCTGCTGGCAATGCTCTTCCATATACTGCCCAGATCCTATTCATCTTCCTCGCCTCAAGCACACAATGGTTGACTCATGGACAACTGGTTGTCCACCAGAAACCCCAGGTCTGCCAGAAAACACTGCTTTCCAGGTGGTTGTCATCCAGTGTGTACTGATGCAGGGGGTTATTCCCCCTCAGGTGCAGGTCTTGGCAATTTCCATTATTGAACTTCATGAGCTTCCTGTCAGCCCATGTCTCCAGCCTGTCAAGGTTCCTCTGAATGGCAGCATGACCCTCTGATGTATCTACCACTCCTTCCAGTTTTGTATCTTCTCCAAACTTGCATCCATCACCCAGGTCACTGATGAAGATGATTGACAGTGTTGGTCCTGGTATCAACGCCTGGGTCACATGCTGCTGCATCCTCATGGTTCAGGTCACTGACTTCTGGAGGCATATATACTGTGTCCAGTTTTGGAGCCCCCAACATGAGAAGGACATGGACCTGGTGGAGAGGGTCCAGAGGAGGACCAAGAAGACTATCAGAGGGGTGGAGCACCTCTCCTATGAAGACAGACTGGGAGAGTTGGGGTTGTTCAGGCTGGAGAAGAGAAGACTCCAGGGACACCTTATAGCAGCCTTCCAGTATCTGAAGAGAGCCTACAAGAAATCTGGAGAGTGACTTTTTACAAGGTCATGTAGTGATAGGGTGAGGGGTAATGTCTTCAAACTGGAAGACGGTAGATTAGAATAGATGTTAGGAAGAAAGTTTTCACCATAAGAGCAGTGAGACCCTGGAACAGGTTGCCCAGGGAAGTTGTGGAGGCTCCATCCCTGGAAGTGTTCAAGGCCAGGATGGGGCTTTGAGCAACCAGGTCTAGTGGGAGGTGTCCTTGGCCATGGCAGGGGGCTTGGAACTAGATGATCTTTAAGGTCCCTTCCAATGTAAACCATTCTATGATTCTATGTGTTTTCTATAAATTTAGTAGTTCTGTATGTTTGAGTTTGTTGTGAAGTTTTCCTCATCTCATTTAAACAAGGCACTTACTAGCAGAGTTAACTTTCCCAGATGTCAGTGATGCTCAGGATTTTAGACCTGTCAACACAAAAACACAGGAGGGTCAGTAGTGTGTTTTCAGTACCCAATAGTCACATTATTTTTTCTAACAGCCACTTGTTACTGGATGTTTGTAACTTATTTAGTGATAGACGTCACACAGTCACAGTTAGTAAATCTATTACAGTTTCTATTTATAAGGTGAAAACATGATAGCTTGGATATTGTTGGATATCTTTTGACAAATACTGTCACAAATAACAAATAGTTCATGAGAGTCCTTCATAGCAATAGTTCATGACAGTCCTGTTGGTTAGCTTTTTTTTAAATGATTGCACTAAATTTAAAGATTTACATTTTTAATATACCAGTGTCCTGGTTTGAGGAAAAACAGAACTGATTTTCTGTTCACTAATTTTACGTTGCAGTTAAGCCTCTTCTAAATCTCTGAAATTAATGTCATATTTTTCAGACAGTGCCCACTTCCAGCACATAAGACCTGATGTTTATAATGAATACCAAGGAATGGTATGCAGAGAGGCTCTTGCTTATACTTATTGCTATAACACCCAAGGCCAGCCAACTTTGTTATTTGCCCCGTTGGAGGGTTGGAAGCGGAAAAGCGTAGAGGGGTCGCACCTGCAGGGAGGAGCAGACAGGACAGGTGACCCAAACCTGACCAACAGGGTATTCCGTCCCATCTGCCTCATGCTCAGCATAAAAGCTGAGGGATCAAAGGGATTAGTCTCTTTCCTCGATGGCCAGCATCTGAGGAGGACTCTGTTCGTCTGCCTTTGATCCTGATCCATACGTTCCTGACTCCAGATCCGGAATTCAGCTCCCGTCCATCGCCAAGTCCAGTCTGTAACTTTCCCAGTGCCTGCTGGTGATGTGATTGTCATCCTGGGAGCTCGATGCTGGTTTTGTATCTATTGTATATATTTCATTATTTTAAATTGATATTATCTTTCTTTTATTATTATTTTATTTTTGGTATTTTATTAAAGTAGTTTAGTTTCTTTTCAACTCATAAATCTCTCTCTCATTTTCTCTCCTTTCCTCTGAAGGGAGATTCTCTCTTTCCTCTGAAGAGAAGAGAGGTTAAAGACAGCATCTGTTGTTCGTTTAAGTGGCCAAACCACGACAACCAGTTATGAAGAAAATTGCCTCTGGAAACCAGAACAAATGATAATAATTCTCTAATTATAAAATAACTTGGGTTTTGTTTCACTGATGCTTTTTTCAAGAGACTGACAAAACAATAGAAATTAAAATCAGTTTGTTGGCTGAATAATTTTGAAGTTCAAATTCAACTAAATGGTCTAAGTGGAGTTAAGTTTATCAGATCTTTTAAAATTGATTGAAGTGCCTCTTTGACTGTTACTTCCTCATTTGGAATCCAGGAATTTCCTTCCTTTCCTTGCTTGAGTTTTGGGAAGAAAAATACATTACATTACTCTAGTACATGAACATTTTGCGATGTGTAGGAAGCATATAATAGTCTATGATAAATACAAATAACTGTGATGGTTTGTAGGATTTCCTTATTTGAATTTTGCCAAAGACATCAAAATCAAAGTGATAGTAAGAAATTACAGCTCTAAACATGATTATAGAATCGTCAGTATTATTCTAGGAATTAAAATAAAAATTATCTGAAAAAAGGTCCTCTATGCTCCATTATTTTCCTAGATTTTTATCAGCTTTTTTTTTAAAATCAGTGAGCATTTTTCAGAAACACTGTAATATTATACTTTTTTATAGAAGTCTGGCTCTTTCATTGATTACTGTTTAAAAAATATTTATACACTTGTCGCTCTGTGGACTTGATACTAAATTACCGAAATACTTGATTTAACTTCAGGGGTTTGAAATGGTACCATACGAGAGAAAATGTCCCTATCGGGACTTTTGATGGGTAGAGACAGGGGAAAGTGACAAGCAGAGTCTAACTTATTAAGAGCCCTTTTAAAAATTTTGGCAGAAAGCCACTGATTTCCTATATACTTTCATACATTTGTTTTTATTTTTATGATATGACAGTGGTGATTCGGAACGCATTTCCCATGGCCGCGATATATAGTGTGCAATGACACAAACCACAGTAGTTTGTGATATCTCTTAACGTGCACCTTTTTTTGAACTACAGTAAATTTTATGGTTAGATCATAGCATTCTGTGTCCTAGAACCTGAGGCTGACCTGTCTGAGTTCGTCATAAAAATAAACAATCTTTACCTTGAACTCTTTAGAAAAAAAAAATTACTGCAGCAGATTGAGTGGCCCATAATCTGTGATAGTTATGATTAAATAACAACCATTACAGAAATCATTAATGATCTGTTAGTACAGTATTCAGAGACTACTGTTATATAGATGAAACCAGAAGGCACACCAATCCTTAAAACCAAAAAAAAAAAAAGTCAAAATTTTACGAATTCTGGCATATATATAGTTTGGGAACCAGTCAGTCCCTTTGTATATTTGCATTAGGTAATGTCTTGTTTTACTATTTTTCTTAGAATTTTTTTCATAGATACAGCTGGATGTAAGCAAGTTGTAATTGCTTTGTTTTGCTGTAAGTTTAAAAGCAAGATCACACCTTTTACGTGTGACATCTGCTATGTTAGCAATATTTCTACGTAGGCTGTGGACTAAGCAATGCAGGTGATAACGATGTTTTTCAGAAGTATTTGAAAATGAATGACAAGACTTACGGCTCATTTACTATTTTGGAAAGAACCTACCAAAATCATATATGTAGTCTAATATGGACATAGACTTTTTTACCTCTGTCCAGATTTCTACTCCAGCTCTCTTGCCTCTCCCTCTTGTCTGCCCAACCCACTCTGCACCACACTGGTACTTCCAGGTCCTGTCTCCAGGGCGCATACGTTGTGGTCCTCACTAGACTAAATGGGTCAAGGCAGAGGCTAGTTGTTCACTCAGCTGCAATTCCTGATACTCAGCATCTCACTCACCTTAGCCTTCTGGTCCACCATTCAGGAGCAGTCACGCTGTTCCTGCCATCCAATCTTTAGATCTTGCCATTCCTTATTTTAAGGAAATACAATTCTTCAGAACCTTCCCAATCCATCATCTGAAGAATATACAAAGACCAACAATGTTTTGAGGAGCTACCCTTACCGACGCCTTTGATACCAAATAAAGTATGAAGTGATTTTACTGTCTTTATGACCTAGCTCCTGAGAAGCTGAGATAGATGAAATACTCTACATATCCTTATTTCTGGAAGAGAAAACACTTTTTTAACTAATACATGGCCTGTTGTTGAGCAATGTTGCTATAGTGTTTAGAGGTGTTTTGTAAACAAAATTGTGCTTGTTGTACGCTTAGTTACATGTACTTGCAACAATAGTAAAGCACTGAAACTCAACAGAATGTGTTTTATTTCTCGATTAATAAACAATTCAGGTGCATTGTACGGCCGAGTGTTTTTACCACCTGAAGTTTGTATTAATAGACTAATAAAACATGCCCTAGAGTGTCTTAACACTATTACCATATGGCTCTTTAAGTATCAATTAATCTATTTAAACTATCTTTTTAAAATAATTTTTCTCTTAAGATAACTTTTTACTACATGAAATGAAAATATTCTTAGTGGTAAAAGGATGGAATAGGAAAAACACTATTTCACTGCCATAGTATTTTTTTCATTCATTATATGTTATTTTAAATATATTTAAATTTTGATTCCTTGTCCTGTATTATATTTGAATCTTATTGACTTTTTCCTTTCCTTACAGCTTAGCTCTGCTTTCTCTTTTCATTGTTTTTCCAGTTCTTCAAATATTCTTCTTCATTCATATGAATGAAGCAAAAGTTCCCTATCTGATGCACAATTTTCTGTTTTGATTTTTTTACTAGCAACTGCAATTATCCCTATCTTTTAAAGTGCTGAGTTGCATTGATGGCTGCGTTTTCAATGTTTTTTTTTTTTCTCTAAACTCCATCCTTTCAAATATTTGTAAGAGACAGATTGAAGTCGGTGTATGTGTGTCGTATGGACATGTATCTTGTGCCAAGCTGTTAGTTTACAAGTTTACAGGTCTGATAATTTGAGGGATGGAAGTCTCAGTCAGCAAGATGAGATGTCCAAGATGTCATTTATGGAATTTCTGAACTTAATTCTTCCGAGCTCTTCTCTTAAAGATGTCTTTTAAGAGATATCTTCAGCTTTCCATAACCTGTAAGGCTTGTTTGAGAGATACTTCATAAAAATGCCCTAAATGAAAATGGTAGTTACGGAGAGATGAAAACCCAGTGCTGAATCCTATATAGACAACGTTTTACTTGTGGGTTGCCAGGTACCTCCTAGGTTGCAGAGGTATGCTGGTTATTTCAAGGTCCCTCAGACCATATGAGCTGTGCCCTTTAAATTCTGTGAAAGTCAATTGTAAAAATGTATAATGTATCTAGGAAAAATATTCCACTTAGGAAATTGTTATGCAGCAGAATTCTAGCATGTCTGACCTTTTCCTTAGTTGTGTAGATGTCACCATACAGATATAATGAAGTGCAAACCGCTAGCTACTTTAAACAAAGTAATGATACTGGGCAAATTTTAGTCCTTATATATTTCAAAGAAGCATTGTTTTTTTTATCATCTCTACAGGATCAGTGTTATCAGGATTAAGACACTCCACTTCTTACAAATAGTTTCTCTCCACTTCTGTGAGACAGATATTGATGTTGTCACTTGTGGATGGCAATGCAGGTATTGCAGAAATGCAAAAACTGTGTGCTTTGTCAGGCATGTCAAAAAACTTTATGAGGCCATCTAAGAATTTTAAAGCCGTTTAAAGTTCAATTACAACTTTAAGAGCTAAGTTGGCAACTTCCATTTAGTTTTCTACATGAAATCAAAATGGAAAGTAAATCATTTCAACATGTCTGAAATGCTAATGAGATGAGCAGCCAAACT
The DNA here is from genome assembly GCA_013397275.1 of Burhinus bistriatus. Lineage (NCBI taxonomy): Eukaryota > Metazoa > Chordata > Aves > Charadriiformes > Burhinidae > Burhinus > Burhinus bistriatus. The sequence continues at coordinate 41,651 of VYXH01003218.1, read as the reverse complement.
TCAAAGAAAATTGTCACCTAATTCCAGAGTCCACCAGCTACATCATTTCTTAGGCAGCTCGGCTGCTGAGAGGCCTGCCTTTCACCAGAGAGGTAAATTAGCTCTCTCTGAAGTGCTACAGCCAGGTAGGAAGGGCAATTTCTCTTTGAAGTTTGGCCACTAGCACTTCTTTCTCAAGAAACTGAACTTCAAAGAGAAATATTGTTTCTCTTCCTTTTGGATGTTGTATTCAGTAACATATGCTACTCTTTGTGTAGTTGGGGGAAAAACATTCTTTTAAACAATATTTCTGTATACATATTAAATTGAAGTCTCTGATTAGTTTCTCTGTGATAGGATAAGCTGAATAGTGATTAGGAAGAGCTACTTGAGACTTTTAACCATATAATTTACAGGGTTCTTAAGAGAAGTTCAAAGAACGGGTGAGAAAGAGAGAAAAGATCAAGATGGTGATTTTCCTTACTAGCTTTCTATTTTATTGACCTGAGGGACCAACACCCTATCAAAGAAACCCCCAAATCCAATGATTTGGCATCTAGTCTAACTTTTACATGTTTTACTCCATACCATTTTGGAGTTTGCAATAGAAATGGTGGCTAGAAGCACCTCTGGAGGCCATCTAAACTCCTGCTCTCTCAGCAGGACTGTCACCAATACATCACATCAGCTGTGGCTTTGTCTGCCAAACTCTTGGAAGTCACCAATGATGGAGACTGTACTGCCTCCCTAGGTGACCTGTTCTAGAGCTGCAGTATCCTCCTATTTTTTAAATTTAAAAAAAAAAAAAAATAAATCAAATATCTAATTTGAACCTCAGCATGCTAATTCTAGCCACTTCTCCTTTAACTTGGTTCTCTGTCACTGCTGGGAAGAGTTAGGGTCAGTCATCTTTGTAACTACCCTTCAGGTACCTGTAGTTTGCTCTTAGATTGCCCCTTTACCTTGACTTCTCCAGAGCCCAGCTCCCTCCAACTCTCTTGGAGGACATGAGCTGACCATTTGGTAACCCTCCACCTTTTTCAACTGTGGGCCCCAATACCCAGTGATAATGAAACCACACCTGGAATAGAGCAGGATAAATGATCTGCTTGCCATAGCCCTCATAATGTAATTTAATGTACTGTTTGCTTTATCTGTGATGAGAGAACACTGTTGATTTATGTTCAGTTTTGTGTCAACTGTAATATCCACTTTCTCTTCAGCTGGTTTCCATGAAGCAGTAAAACTGTCATAACTGCAGCTGGTCTGATTCATACCAAGTAACCCCAATACCATATACCGCATAGGACTGCAGTTGAAGAAAGAGGAATTTGTCATTAATACAGCTAGCTGGAACATGTCCACTTAGGTAAAGCTTAAGTGGTGCTCATAATTGTCACATTTTTCCTCTGCACGGGGGTGTTTCTTACTCATTAATAATAACCTGAAGTTCAGAAGAATGGACACAAGTTGTGATGATGGAGAGAGCACTAGTGTCTTCAAGACCTCATGAATTATCTTTAGAACATTTTCTTTCATGATTAAGCAATTATAATCTATAATCACAAGAAACAGACTTACATCCTTGAAATATTTATGGGTTTTGTATAGAGTAGATGAGCTGTAAAATTACATAAAATCTTTCACAATTGACCGTTTTCAATTAACTTCATGAAGAGATGTTAGGAGTAACTTGAAATTTTAGTACTTGCTGTAGCACTTAGGAACATCAATAGGAAACTTGTCGTTGGATTCAATAGGTCTGGAAAGAAAGGTAAAATACTGATACACATAATTGCAAATGAAGATGAAGAATGGCACGGCCCCATGTCCCACCACTTCTTTCAAGATGAATATGATACAAAACCAAAACAATAGCAGCACATTTCAAATACTGAAATAAAATATAACTAATTTGGTTCCAAATAATATCCCAGAGAGTCTCTTTTTGCTGTGCTTCTTATTGTTTTGATTGTGTTCCACAGTGATGATGAGAGACTTATAGGTGTGTTCTCTTTTTGCAATAAAATATCTCCAACATAAATTAAGAGTCCCTTTCATCTCTGTTATTCTCGTTCCTCTTTTCCTACCTGGGTGGTGCAGGTTGCTTTGACAGAACTTACTGTTATCAAGAGCCCCTGTTCAGAGGCTGGTACAGATCTGCTGGATTTGAGGGTACTTCATGAAATTCCAACAGTAAAAAAGACTGTAATCTTGTTCATTGCAAATGTGAAGATGGTAATTGGAATGTGTGTATCTATGCCAGTACAATGAAAAAACACAGGACTCTTCTACTGCACTACATGGAACAGCCCACATCCATGTTGTTTTCTTAGCCACCAAAATAGAGTGGCCACAGGCAAAATGCTACTGGTAACAGTCCTCAGTCTGTGTTAGCTTCTGTTCCATGTCTTCTGTTTCATCTCAAGGAATTGCTTGAGAAAACGTTGCTTAGCCTATGCCAAAACTTGAATGGGAACCATTATAATGATTAAGCAGGACAGATAATTAAATGTGTGGGAACACTCCTTGGCATTGTTTAATTTAGTAGAATAGACATACCTAATGTTTTCCAAAGTAAATAAATGTTTTCTTTGTTTTTACTTAATTGTATTAATCCTAATTTACACAAACGTTTTGATCTTAGCCCAGGCGCTTTTGAATTTTAGTTGTTATGTGTAGGACAGAGAGAAGCTGCATTGTTCGGCCTCGGAATTACTCTGAAATCTTGTCTAGCAAAAGAATGCAATTAGATTTTCTGATAGGAATCTCTCAGTTTTGGGTTTGTTTTGTTTTTTAATTGTATTTTATTGTTTAGAGGTGTGTGTTTTGTTTTTGTTTTAATTCTAAATATGCCAGTGTTGTAGGTAAAGGAACCTAAAAAAAAGAAGACAACAAAATGTTCTGTAGGTCTGATCATTTGACTACAGCATAAGTCAAATACTGCACTTTGTGTTCTTCCAGTGTTCAGGTTTTGTATGCAGTGTTTCATGACAGAGAGAGTTCTGGCTGACTACTCTTATGGACATACACATGGTACACTGAGGTAATTGCTGATATAGGAATAGTTTCTTGTAGCAGAGTCTTCAAGTTTTTCTGTATCTCAACCCAGTAAGCAGAACTGTAGAATTTCCCAGGGAACTGAAAAGATTCTGAATTCGTATTTTCACCCGCTGGAGTTAACAGTTTAAATAAAAGAGCTGAATGATCTAGCAACACAGTAGTTTCTTTAAAAAAAAAAAAAAAAAGAAGGGATTCTTCAAAGTGACATGTTATTGTCCCACCAGTGTGTAAGAAAAAGGAAATGAAAACTGTAGAGCTGGCCATTCTGTCAGATGCAGCTGTAAAGATAAATGTAGAGAAATATATACAAAGTACTTGTAAAAGTGTGGTGGGTTAGCCTTGGCTAACAGCCAAATGCCCACCCAGTTGCTTGCTCACTTTCCTTCCTTTGCAGGACAGAGGGAGAAAATAAAATGAGAAAGCTCACAGGTTGAGATAAAGATAGGGAGACTGCTTACCAGTTGCTGTTACACACTCTATTTGGGGGAAATTAATTTAATTTATTGCCAATTGAAATAGATTAAACTGGTGAGAAACAAATGGCAAACATTAAAACAACACCTTTCTTCCCCCTTTCTCATGCCCAACTTCACTCCTTCACTCACAAGCCCTCCCCAAGCAGCACTGGGAGGGATGAGGGAGGGAGGAGTGTTACCATCAGTACACAGCAGTTTTCTCTCTGCTTCTTCATTCTCACACTTTTGCCTTGCTCCAGATTGCGTTCCCTGCACAGGCTGCGGTCTTTCTGGATAAATCTACTCCAGCAGACTGGAACCAGCTGTTTCCAGCACAGGGTAGCTCAGGTTTCTGCCCACAGGAGCCACCCCTGCGGTCCCCGCCACTACCAAAACCTTGACACCTGTACCCAGTACATAAAGAGATCCTGATTTAGCAAAGTAAAACATATTATCAGTTTCAGTCTAAATGGCACTACTTATATGTCAGCGCACTTGTAGCGTTGTGCAAGAGATGTGAACAAAGTCATTTGAAATTAAATGCAATATTTTATTGTTATTTAAGTGGAAATAACAATGCCGTCATTGTTGCAAAGAGTTTGTGTTATAACACCGTGTTTGTATGACCACTAACTGTGCACACAGTGAACTATCAATAGAGATTTGTCCTCGATTATCTATGAACATGCAGTCACATTTCTCTTGAATTAACCAGAATACAAATTTCAATTTTTATTTAATTTAGCCTTTCATATCAATTGTAGAAGAAAGATGATACCTGCTTTGATTTTTTTTTTTTTTCAAAATTATTTAAATAACCGATTGGATTTGTACCTAATAAATGCTTTGTGTGTTATGATCCACATTTTTTATTTTAACCCAATTCTAAATCATACAAAACTACTATCCTGATTCTTCTAGAAGCTATATTCCACTGTATCCCTCAATTATTATGAAAAGCTACTGAAAAAGATTTTTATATAGATACCAGACTGGTAATCTGATTTGCAATGACACTTTTAGAAAATATTTTCAAGCTTTTGTTAATTATTTTGCATCTGATTGCTTTACCATTTCTGAAGGATAAGCATTAATTTGAGATGTTTGCCTTAAAAAATACTCAAAGTTAGATCAGTTTACAGTTAGTAATGTCAACATTTTATTATCGGTGTAGTATGTTGTACGACCATCAAGTGCCTTACTAGGAAATGAAGCAATGTAATGTAACAGAAATATTATTTCTGAAAAGTCAGTACTCTACAGTAGATGGCTTGGAATGTGTGCCAAATAGCATGAAAAACAAACCAGAACAAAACAACACTTCATAAGCTTATGCTTCCCAGGATGAACTTTATAGCACTGACACACTGGGTTTTCATTGTCAGTAATCTTACACTGAAATAGTCTCTGCCTCATAACATTGAAGTTGTTTTTCAGAAGTTCTCTCTCATTAATTCTTGCTTGAAGCCGTATAATTAAAACCTCACAAGGTGTTCCTTGGTAAAAGATGAGTATTTTTCACATGAAGGTAGAACACAAATCCCACTCCTAATACAATGGACCTTCTAACCTGGCACTCTCATAAAACCAAGATGTTGCCAACTAAATTGGCTGCTAGGCTATCAGCGCCCTGCAGTGCTTTTGTTAATTATCTTGCCATAGTGCCTGACGTAGATAGCAATCTTTCCAAAAGAGCAGGCAGATTTAAAGAGGCAGAATTAATTAAAATTGATTTGTGCAGTCTGTCATGTTGAGCTCTGCTGGGAGAATTTTCTTTCCCCTCCTCTCTCTAATTCATGCTGTAGTAGTACATGAAACGGGTAGTCACCTCACCTTGGAGTACTAATTATGGTGAAAGAGTGGGATTTGTCTGCTGTGATAGGTAATTCACAGGATGAGAAGACATCAAAATTTAGTTCATTTGAGTACCACCCAGAGGGAATACCTCTTTCTTCCAGCTTTCCAGGTTCATAAGGAAAGGGACTAGAAAGCAAACTTCAAGGTCATAATTTTGCAACTGAGTGCATACTTTGATTTAGCATGTCCAAAGACACAAGGCTGTAAACCTTCATTGCAGATAGGATAGAAAATGGTGACGCAAGACTACTGAAAGAATGAAAATACTCCAAGATGATACAGAGAAATCCCAATGTGAACAGTGAATTTATTTCCTATGTATGGGTTTCGTTAGCAAGGAATACTACTCAAGAATTCCTGAGCTCCTTTATCCAGCTCAAATTTTATGTAGGATTCTTTTCATATTTATAAAACTCAAAACATTGAGCATTATAAATAACCTTGAAGAAGACAACTGTTGCTTCTATAGCAATTTGCCCATCATACTGGCAAGTAAAGGGCATATGTGGGCTGGGTTAATGGGTTTTAAGTATTTAAATCAAGTCAGTCCAAGCTGAATTTCAAGAGCTTGCTTTTTGAAAAACCATGTCTTTAAATGTTTTAGATTTGGTATGTTTTGCAGTCAGTTTTTTAAACTGTGATCTATGTGTGTGAAAGTAATTTTTATTACTTGTCAAGGTAGGGTTATGATGAAGGCATAATCTATAGAAATGAGTTACTCCTCATATTAAACACTTTTTTCTGAAGTTATGTGAAAAAAAAAGTATTTAAAATAAGAATAAAAGTTTATTTATTAATGAGGGGGTTACTGAGCAGATCTTTGTACTTTTAGTAGATATTTTTTTAATCCTTTCCTGGATTTTTTTAACTTCAGAAAGTTTTGCTTGAGTTTCTGGTACTGAAGTTGCTACTTGGAAAGTTATCTTGATCTAACTTTGAGAAGGATTGTAATTTGTATATAATGTGAGAATTTGGATAGAGTATTTTGAGCAAAAATTGCTTTCACGCAGCAACTCCTTACTGAATCAGAAGTTGAAAAATGTATTTAAGGTGCCCACAACAGTCAAAAACTTAGACAGCAACAGCTGAAATACTAGGTACCAAAAGAAATACATCAGGGAAAATACTTACCTTGAAAATGATGTATTGGCTATATTTGCATAGTGCACTTGCTATTCAGCTTCTTCTCACCATTTCATTCACTATTGTGGCTGCCTTTTTCCTTACTCTAATAACAGGTTTCCCCCCCTGCACTTTTTCCCCAGCGTAATTTTTATAAATGCGAATTCAACATGAGGCAAATTCTACTCTTGAATAGCTGTGATTTCAGTGGAAACGGCATGTTTGTTAAACTTAAATATGGAAATAGAAATAATAATTGAAGCATATTGGGTCTGATTCTTCTCTGATTTTCATCTACTCAGAGGACTATAAGAATTCATGAAGGTACAAGACAAATTAGAATGTTATTATTTTATATCCATCTGTATGTTTCAAGTACAAATTTTTATACAAGGTGCAAAGTAATTAAAACATCTCACTTGGCTTAAGAAATAAATGTTCATTAAAATAACACATTTTCCTAAATAGTAAAAGAATATGTGTAATAGATTTTATGAACATAGAAAGTGGAATTGTGCTACTGTAATTTTATTCTATTTTCCAAGTAGACTTAGCAAGATTTTCCTCATTATTCTGTCCTAGAAGTCCATATATTCATTACAGAAGCTCTCAGTAGAAAAAACTCTGCAGTGCATTGAATCCATGCAGTCAATGTTTAATAAAAGTAGGATAGGACAGAACAAGACTTAGACCTAAGTAATACTGTTCTACTATTTTTAATAACACTAAAATTATATTGTACTGTAAACTCATTACATATTGTTTGATAATCCACTCAAACTCAGTTTTGCTATCCCTAAAGTAGGAAAATAATCCTGAAAGGAGAGTTTGATAAATATGGATTATTATTTGCTATGGGAGATGTATTACAAATCTTATCCTGAGATATTTTGGGTTTTAGCCAACAAATACTCGATATGTTTTTGAACCTAGTAAACTTGGCTTTATCCTGTTCTGGATCTCTGTCTTTTGCATATGTGCAGAAGGGGAATGTAATGAACAATAACAGTTAAAAACAAAACTCTGCTTTCTTGTAGTTAATCTGGTGTCTAGTCATTTACATAATGTCTCCATCTTTTCTTTTTCCCTCTCTCAAACGTCCTGCTTTTCTTGACAAAATAACGCTTTGATTGCAAAAAAACCCAAAGTGCTCATCAAAATCCTCATGAAAAAAAGTGCTTACAGCTACTCCAAAGATATTTTATGTTCATTTCATTTTTTTGCTCTCTCTCAGTATGTCACGTTATATGACAATTTCACTTTCCTCTTTTTTTAAGCTGTAACCATGAACAATTTGAAAATACAAAACCTTTCAGATATCACATTAAAAAAAATAGTTTAAATATAATCTCCTGAGAGTACTTATGAAATGCCACTCTCATTTCAGACCCAAATTTGCTCCCAACTCACAGGATGAATGACAATATGCTTTATTATTTGTATCTGTTCCCATAATAACAACAGGAATGATACCCAGATTTTCTGTGATGGATTTCTTTAGAAGATGTCTAAGCTATTTACAAAGATAGTCAGTAAAGAGCTTCAGGAATGATTTGCATTCTGGGAAACATGTCAGATGTGGGAAAAAAAAACCCCTCATTTATTTAGTCTTTTTTCCAAGAATAGATCATGTACAGCTTTCACACACTATATGACCATCTAACCATAAGAAAGAGGTATTTGAAATATGATTTTGCTTTGTTTCTATTGACAAAAGTCAGAATGTATAGTAGTAGCTGGAATACAACTTTTAAAAATCAAATTAGAGTTAAATTAAGGTGTAAAGTACTAAAGTGAGGTTCATTTTCTATTGCAATAATTTTCTCAGAGTGATGGTGGTTTCTTCCTCACTTCAGCTGAACCTAGTTCTTCCTAAGAACCAGCAGCCCACAGAGGGTGGTTGATGAGGTGGGGGTGGGGCCAGCAGCAACGGTGGGACCCCACTCCCATAAGAGGCAGTCCTATGGAGCATGAGTGACCAGAAGTATGGCAAACAGAATGGTGGCATGTAAGCCAGGGCACGGCACGGCACGGCACAACAGTTTGCACGGCAGTTCGTGCGGAAGGCTGCGCAGGAAGGGCGCAGAAAGCTCTGCCAGCTCAAGATGGGAGTTCAGCTGGTGAGAGGGAGCTTAGCTATGGTCTCCATCCAGCAGAAAGCTACGTCCTTGGTACTTGCCAAAATAGATGTACCCTCACAGACAGAGCTCCCATGGAAACATGCAGCCACTCAGGTCTCAGGCTGCAGGGAATGCCACAACCTTACGTGGCTCATGGACAGAGGTAGGGAAGACAGCTGTGTGAGGTGTGACCAGGTGGATGATCTGCTCAGCCTGGTGGCAGAGCTAACAGAGGAAGTAGAAAGGCTAAGGAGCATCAGAGGGTGTGAGAAAGAAATAGACTGCTGGAGTCATCCTCTGACCTCCCTGAGAGAAACAGGGACTGACACTAGAAAGGGGATCCCGTATCCTCCCTCCGCCAGGCTGAAGGCAGTGGCCAAATGGAAAGCTGTGAATGTAGGCAAGTCCATGCTAGGGGCAGCAAGCGAACCCCCTCTTTGCCCACCTCACCTACCCATGTGCCTCTGTACAATAGGTGTGCAGCTCTGGATGAGATAGTCCAGCCAATGGATGACGTGGATGACAGTCCAACTACACCAGAGGAGTTGCCAGGACTGGAAAGGCCTACTCCTTCTATAACGACCACCTCCACGAGGAAGAAGAGACAGGTTATAGTTATAGGTGGCTCCCTTCTGAGGGGAACACAGGGTCCAATACCTGGCCAGACCATCCTCTTAAGGAAGTCTGTTGTTTCCCTGTGGCCTGGGTTTGGGATATCACTAGGAAACTTCCTAGCCTGGTACAGCCCTCAGACTACTACCCGCTGCTGCTCTCCATGTGGGTGGCAAAGAAGCCACAATGTGTAGTCCAAGGGCAATCAAAAGTTAATTCAGGGCCTTGGGATGGTTAGAAGGGGAACCTGGGGCACAGGTTGCCTTTTCTTCTCTCCTTCCAGTTACAGGCAGTGACATTGAAAGAAACAGATGCACTCGGTCTGTTAATACATGGTTCCAAGGCTGGTGTCACCACCACAATTTTGGCTATTTTGACAATGGGATGGCCTACATAGCACCAGGCATGCTGGCATCGGGTGGGGTTCATCTTTCTCAAAGAGGGAAGAGGGTCTTTGCTCATGAGCTATCAGGGCTTATTGGCCAAGCTTTAAACTAGACTTGATGGGGGAGGGGTTTATTATCAGGCTTGCCCATGACAAGCCAAGGGATGACACACCAAGGTTTGAGGGATAGGGCATTAGTGAGGGCCCTCAGTCTTTTGCTCCGAGATGTGCTGCGTACACTGCAGCACACTCGTAGTCTTATGGAGACGAGCCAGGGGCTCCTGCGGCAATAGGAGCCAATGGGGAAACACGGGTAAAACACCACAAAGGAAGGCCACCTGGAGAGCAGCACAAAGGAATTGCAGCCACTCCAGCCAGTAAGTCAGTTTCATTGGGGGGCCCAACTTAAATGCCTCTATGCAAATGCGTACAAGACAAGAACAAACAAGAGGAGTTAGGGACATATGCAGGCCTCCAGGGCTATGATCTCATTGACATCACAGAGACATGGTGGGATGGCTCCTAGGACTGGAGTGTTGGAATGGAAGGATACAGACTCCTTAGCAAGGACAGGCAGGGGAGATGAGGACGGGGTGTTGCCCTCTATGTCAATGACCAGCTGGAGTGCATGGAGGTCCGTCTGGGGATGGATGAAGACCCAACTGAGAGCTTATGGGTCAGGGATTAAAGGGAATGCAGGGGCAGCTGATGTTACAGCTGGGGTGTGCTACAGGTCACCCGAACAGGATGACGGGGCGGATGAGACCCTCTATAGATAGATAGGAGTGGCATCACGTTCACAGGCCCTGATCCTCTTGGGAAACTCCAACCACCCGGATATCTGTTGGAGGGACAACACAGCAGGTACAAGCAATCCAGGAATTTCTTGGAATGCATGAGTGACAACTTTCTTCTGCAAGTGATAGAGGAGACAACAAGGAGAGGAGCTATGATGGACCTTGTCCTTACCAACAAGGAGGGGCTGGTGGGGAATGTGGAGCTCAAGGGTAGCCTTGGCTGCAGTGATCATGAAATGGTAGAGTTCAAGATCCTTAGGGCAGCAAGGAGGGTGCACAGCACGATTGCTACCCTGGACTTCAGGAGAGCAGACTTTGACCTCTTCGGGGATCTGCTTGGTAAGGTTCCATGGGATAAAGCAGTGGAGAGGAAAGGGGACCAAGGAATCTCGTTGGTATTCAAGGATCACCTCCTCCAAGCTCAGGAGCTATGCATCACAACAAAGAAGTAGTACGGCAGAAATGCCAGGAGGCCTGCATGGATGAATAAGGAGCTCCTGGACTCACTCAAAAGCAAAAAGAAGCCCTACAAGGAGTGGAAGCAAGGACAGGTAACCTGGGAGGAATACAGAGACATTGTCCAAGCAATCAGGAACCAGGTTAGGAAAGCTAAAGCCCAGATAGAATTAAATCTGGCCAGGGATGTCAAGGGCAACAAGAAAAACTTTTATAGGTATGTTGGTGATAAAAGGAAGACTAAGGAAGATGTGGGCCGTCTCCATAAGGAAAGAGGAAACCTGGTCACCTAGGATATGTAGAAGGCTGAGGTTCTCAATGACTTTTTTGCCTCAGTCTTTACTGACAAGGGCTCTAGCCACACTGCCCAAGGCACAGAAGGCAAAGACAGGGGCTGTGAGAATGAGGAACTGCCCACTGTAGGTGAAGATCAAGTACGAGACCATCTAAGGAACTTGAAGGTGTACAAGCCCATGGGTCCTGATGAAATCCATCTGCGGATCCTGAGGGAACTGACGAATGAAGTTGTTAAGCCACTTCCCATTATATTTGAAAAGTCGTGGAAGACTGGTGAAGTTCGCACTGAATGGAAAAGGGGAAACGTAACCCCCATTTTCAAAAAGGGAAAAAAGGGAGACCTGAGGAATTAGAGGCAAGTTAGTCTCACTTCTGTGCCTGGCAAGATCACACAACAGATCTTCCTGGAAACTCTGCTAAGTCACATGGAAAAAAAGGAGGTGATTAGTGACAGCCAACATGACAAATTTTGTGACCTTCTATGATGGGGATACAGCATTGGATAAGGGGAGAGCAACTGACATCATATACCTGGACTTGTGCAAGGCATTTGATGCTCTCACGCATGACATCCTGGTCTCTAAATTATAGACACACGGATTTGACAGATGGACCACTTGGTAGATAAGGAACTGGCTGGATGGCTGCACTCAAAGGGTTGTGGTCAACGGCTCAATGTCCGAGTGGCAAGCAGTGATGAGTGGCATTCCTCAGGGGTCAGTACTGGGACTGGTAGTAGTTAACTACTTTGACGGCGACACGGATAGTGGGATTGAGTGCACTCAAGCAAGTTCGCTGATGACACCAAGCTGTGTGACATGGCGACATGCTGGAGGGAAGGGATGCCATCTAGAGGGACGTGGACAGGCTTCAGAGGTGGACCTATGCCAGCCTCATGAAATTCAATGAGGCCAAGTGCAAGATCCTGCATGTGGATCAGGGCAATCCCATGCACAAATACAGGCTGGCTGATGAGTGGATTAAGACCAACCCTGAGGAGAAGGACTTGAGGGTTTTGGTGGATGAAAAGCTCAACATGAGATGGCAACGTGCGCTTGCAGCCCAGAAAGCCAACTGTATCCTGGGCTGCATCAAAAGAAGCATGACCAGCGGGTCGAGGGAGGTGATTCTGCCCCTCTACTCTGCTCTGGTGAGACCCCACCTGGAATACTGTTTCCAGCTCTGGAGCCCCCAGCATAAGAAGGACATGGACCTGTTGGAGCGGGTCCAGAGCAGGGCCACGAAGATGATCAGAGGATAAGAGCACCTCTGCTATGAGGACAGCCTGAGAGAGTTGGGGCTGTTCAGCCTGCAGAAGGGAAGGCTCCGGGGAGACCTTATAGCAGCCTTCCAATATCTGAAGGGGGCCTACAGGGAAGATGGGGAGGGACTCGTTATCAGGGATTGCAGTGATAGGATTTGGGGTAACGACTTCAAACTGGAAGAGGGTAGATTTAGATTAGATCTCAGGAAGAAATTTTTCACTCTGAGGGTGGTGAGGCACTGGAAAATGTTGCCCAGGGAAGCTGTGGATGCTCCATCCCTGCAAGTGTTCAAGGCCAGGTTGGATGGGGCTTTGAGCAACCTGGTCTAGTGGGTGGTGTCCCTGCCCATGTCAGGGGGGTTGGAAGTAGATGATATTTAAGGTCCCTTCCAACCTAAACCATTTTATGATTCTATGATTCTAATAATATTACAGCTCAAATAGAAATTACAGCCTTGGTGCAGAAATTGCTGTGTGAGGTTCTGATCAGGAATGCTCTAATATAATCAAATCTCAGAATCGTAGAAAAATTTAGGTTGAAAGTGACCTCAGAAGTTCATCTTATCTAATTTCCTGCTCAAAGCAGAACCAACTGTGAAGGTAAACAGGTTGAATAGCTCCAGCAATGGATACTGAACAATTTCTCTGTGCATACTGATCCAGCTTTAGCAACCCTTATTCCTACATACTTTTATGTTTCTTGTTGCGTATTTACTAAATGTCTATGTGAATTTTCTTCCTTGATAAGACACAACTCAGAGGTCAAATAAGATACAAATCATTGATTCAGAAGTATGTCCTCAATAAATAGAAAGCTATTTTCTTATAAAACATAATGTTTTGGTATATAAAGATAATTTTTGTCTTGAAAAGACAAAATTTTCAGAATACATTTTTAGAAAAAAACCCAAGTGTGTGCTCTGGATTTTTTAAAAAATATTTAACTCAAAAACAGAATAGATGTGTGGTAAACCCTTTTGGTAATTGCACTTTAACTTATTTTTTCTAACCAGTCCTTTACAAAAATGAACAGCCACGTACTTCTAAGTCTTTGCATTTTGTAAAAAGCATTGATGACTGACAAAATTATTTGGAGAAGTTGACGATTCTTCTAACATGATATTGTTTCCTTTCAGGATAATAGGTACCAGCAACGATTTAGATGCTTAGTATGGCAAACTTTTTTATAATATGAAAAGTTGATAACATAATAAATTTAATTACATTTATTTATAGACTGGATGAGGTTGAAAGGGACTTCTGGAAATCATTTACTGTGATCCCAGTACTCAGAGCAGGGTCAGCTAAAGCAAGTTGCCAAGGACTGTGTCCATTCAGGATTTGAATATCTCCATGATATTTCAATTTTCCTGTATTTCAGTTTGTGTCCACTGCCTGTTGTTCTGTCACCGAATACCAGTGAGAAGTCTGGCTCCTTATTCTTGACTCCCTCCCATCAGATGTATACGCAGATTGTTCTCCCAAGCCCTCTCTTCTCCAGGCTGAACAGTCCCATAACCCTCAGCCTCTCCTCATAAGACAGATGCTCCAGTCCCTTAATCTTCTTTGTGGCCCTTTGTTGGATTTGCTCCAGTAAGCCCATGTCTGTCTTTTACTGGGGTGCACACAGAACTCCAGATGTATCTCACCATGGCTGAGCAGAGTAGAAAGACCAAGATCAGCTCTCTTGAACCACTAGCAACACTTTTTTCTTATGCAGACCAGTATGTTGTTAGCCCTGTTTGCTGCAAGGGCACGTTGCTGACTCGTGGTCAACTAGCTGTTCACCGGAACCCCCAGGTCTTTTTCTGCCAAGCTGTTTTACAGCCAGTTGGTCCCTAGCGTGTGCTGGTGCACGGGGTTATTCCTCCCCAGGTGCAGGACTTAGCAATTTCTGTTATTGAACTTCTTGAAGTTCCTGTCTACATTTTTTCCAGCATGACACTCTGGCATATCAGCCGCTCCTCACAGTTTTGTACAATCAGCAAACTTGCTGAGGGTACAGTCTGTCCCATCATTCAGGTCGTTAATGAAGACGTTGAACAGTATTGGCTCCAGTGTTGACTCTTGGGGTGCTCCATTAGCGACTGGCCTCCAACTGGAAGATGATCACACCTTGTGCCACTGAACACAGTCCTCTGTTAGCCTAGCAGTTTACCCAGCTTTTAGTCCACTTCACTGTCCATTTATCTAGTCCATACTTCATCAGTTTGTCTATGAGGATGATACTGGAGACAGTGTTGAAAGCATTACTAAGGTCTAGATAAACAACAACAACCACTGCTTTCCTCGGAATTAGTATCTTGACATAGTAGTTTTCTATCACTCCTTTTAAGTAAATGGTGTGATGTACTATGTATCAAGATTGTTTAAGACAACTTTTAATCTGAAAAAGTCATGAAATCGATTGGTAATCCAAGAAAATATTACTGTGTTTAATAATAATACTTAGGGAGCTTAGAAGTTGTCTTGTATTGCCAAAGCAACTTTTTAACTGAACTTAATCAATCTCTGATGATTTTTAAGTATTTTCAAAATTTTCTCAAAGTTCATAAACTTCCTTCAAGAATTAAGTTTAAAAAGTCTTCTTTGAAACTAAAAAAAAGTCTTTCAGTAATGTAGATAAGTGTTTGAAGGTGTCTGAAACAAAATTTCACTTCCTGCTAAAATCAAATGAAACTCAAAATAAACCTCAAACTATTAACTGAATGGACGAAATCAACCTCAAAAGAAGATAGAAGCACTTCTTACCATATAGACAAGCTGAGAAGAAATCACAGCACCATTACATTTGTAGCAAATTGCCTGTACCGAAGCTTCAATTTCTAAAAACTTAGCCAATGACAGTACTGAGATAATGCAAATACCATTTTATTCAGTTCAAACCTATAAGAAGAGGGGATTTTTATTTTCATCAACCATCTTCCAGTGACAGAAGAAATTATAGCAAACCTTCTAACCGAATAACTTAATTGATATTAAGGTAGAACTCAGCAGATGCAAATATCGTGATGGTGACTAACTTTAAATTACAAAGCTATTTAAATTGATTGTCTTGAACTTCTTTATTTGCTCAAAATATTTCTATCTTGATGATTTAAAATATTTTTTTTTTAAGCAAAGGAGAATCTGATTCTTTAAGTAGGGCTGAGAAAAAGGGTTTCACAGCAAGCCTACTAGTGAGTAGACGTTGCCATGTGTTACTTGTACCTAATACATGAAGCATTTTCAGGTGAAGGTGATTTCCAGGTTTCTGAGTAGTCCTTTATTTCTCTTTTGAGTTAGAGCAAGCAGATACACAGTTAAAACAGTGAAAAGGAAATGATATTTTAATTATTTCAGTGAGAAGCTGCAAGCTGCTCAAAGAGAAGGGATTAAGTTACAAAATGAAAGCTATACTATCTACACAGTAGTAGCGTACTAGAAACAACATAAACCAGATTTTTCAGGTGACATAAATTGGTATTGACCCTTAAAATCAGTAAAGTTACACTGATCTGCATCAGCTGAGAATTAGCATTTCCTTATTTTTAGGAAAATGCCACTGAAATGCCCTTATTAAATCATGGAATCACAGAACTTTCAGAGTTGGAAGGGATCTCTAGATATCATCTAGTCCAACTCCCCTGCTGACGCAGGAATGCCTAGAGCACATTACTCAGCGCTGCATCCAGGCGGGTCTTGAAAATCTCCAGAGAAGGGGACTCCACAACCTCCCTGGGCAGCCTGTTCCAGTGCTCGGTCACCCTCACCGTAAAGAAGTTTTTCCTTGCATTTGAATGGAACTTCCTATGTTCCAACTTGTGCCCGTTGCCCCTCGTCCTGTCACTGGGAACCACTGAAAAGAGTCTGCCTCCATCCTCCTCCAACCCACCCTTTAGATACTTAGAAGCAAGAATAGGGTCTCCCCTCAGCCTTCTCTTCTCCAGGCTAAAGAGTCCCAGCTCTCTCAGCCTTTCCTCATAAGGGAGGTGCTCCAATCCCCCAGTGTAGTTGCCCTACACTGGACTCTCTCCAGTAGTTCCCTGTCCTGCTTGAGCTGGGGAGCCCAGAACTGGACACAGTATTCCAGTTGTGGCCTCACCAGTGCCGAGTAGAGGGGGAGAATGACCTCCCTCGACCTACTGGCCACACTCTTCCCTATGCAGCCCAGGATTCCATTGGCCTTCCTGGCGACAAGGGCACATTGCTGGCTCATGGATAATTTACTATCTACCAGGACCCCCAGATCCTTCTCCTCAGAACTGCTTTCCAGCAGGTCCACCCCTAACCTATATTGGTGCCTAGCATTCTTCCTCCCCAGGTGCAGGACCCTACACTTGCTCTTGTTGAACCTCATTAGGTTCTTCTCTGCCCAGCACTCCAGCCTGTCCAGGTCACGCTGGATGGCAGCGCGGCCCTCTGGAGTGTCAGCCACCCCTCCCAGTTTGGTATCATCAGCGAACTTGCTGAGGATACACTCTGTCCCCTCATCCAGGTCATTGATGAATATGTTGAACAAGATCGGGCCGAGTATTGACCCCTGGGGGACACCACTGGTTACAGGCCTCCAACTTGACACTGCTCCATTAATCACAACCCTCTGAGTTCTGTCACACAGCCAGCTCTCAATCCACCTCGCTGTCTCCTCATCTAGCCCACACTTCCTCAGCTTCCTAATGAGGATGTTATGGGAGACAGTGTCAAAAGCCTTGCTGAAGTCAAGGTAGATGACATCTACTGCTCTCCCCTCATCCAGCCAACCAGTTAGAACATCATAGAAGGCTATCAGGTTGGTCAAGCATGATTTACCCTTGGTAAATCCATGTTGACCACTTCCAATAACTTCCTGTTCTTCAACGTGTTTGGAGATGAAATCCAGAACAAGTCGCTCCATTACCTTCCCAGGGACAGCAGTGAGACTAACTGGCCTGTAGTTCCCTGGGTCCTCCTTCTTGCTCTTTTTGAAGATCGGAGCGATGTCAGCCTTCCTCCACCCCTCAGGTGCCTGTCCTGTTCCCCATGACCTTCCAAAGATGATGGAGAGTGGTCTAGCAATAACATCTGCCAGCTCTCTCAGCACTTGCAGGTGCATCCCATCAGGGCCCATGGACTTATGGATGTCCAGCTTGGCCAAGTGGTCTCTAACCTGGTCCTCCTCAATTGAGGGAAAATCTTCTTCTCTCCAGACCTTTCCCCTTGCCTCCAGGGTCTGAGATTCATGAGGGACAGCTTTAGCAGTGAAGACCGAAGAAAAGAAGGCAAGACCGAAGAAAAGAAGGCAAATGTACGGTACACATAGATCCCAGGTTAGCAGCAGTTTTTCGAGCAATCTTGACAAGATTAGTTTTGGGAAACCTGTTCTGTATATCTTTCTTAGCACTTAGGAAGAAGTTAAGAATCAAACAGGAAAGGAATGGTGTCCTTATTTCAAGTATGAGAAACTATACTGGAGTTTTTTTGATTCCCTCGCAGTGCTAGAAACTGAATCCAAATCTAGTGAGTGGCTTTGGAGAAATCAATTCTACCATCTATGCTTCAGTTTCCTTTCTGTCCTTGTTTGTTCATTCACATTCATCTTTTTTGAACGTGGGTTATCTCTGATAAGAAATGACAATGGTTCACATATAAAGAGGGATTTGCAATTGTTGCAATATGAAATAATTGCTGGAAAGCAGAGAACTTTGATTCTTCAAAGTGATCCTCATGTGAGCATGTGCAATGGTCATGACAGCCCCTTCTCTAGCAACGGGGCATCTGAGGAAAGCATCTTTAAATCCAAACAGTCTTGGCTAAATTTACCCACATTTTTCTTTTTTTTCTTTTTTTTTTCTTTAATGAATGCATCTTTTTAATATATACATTTATTATAGACAAATAAGAAAAGACAAATACAATCCTAGTGATTGTCATTTCTAGTGACAATCCAGGCATTTTACTCCCTTCAATTTTAATCACTTACAGTTTTTCTTACTCTGCACTAATGGCATCAAAGTGGAAAACAAATAAGAATCATTTACTTAAATAATAGTTTTTTCTTAATAGAGAAAGAAAGAAGAAACAAGACACAGCCAAGCAATGAGCAATTGTTCAACACTGACATCTCTTCATCGCATCTTTCTATCAGCAGCTTTTAACTGGGGTCAGAATTGTGACTGGGACTTACCTAGGTAAGGTAAATATGAAGTATATTATTTCTTATGTCAACAACTAAATATAAATACATTTACATACATTTATAAATCATGTTCTGGACAAGATGACCTCCAGAGGTCCCTTCCAACCTGCACCATGGTGTGATTGTTTGATTCTGGGAAATAGCCAAGAATATTTTAAAATTATCAGGAGAGTTCTCCTCAAGGATTAAAGGGGACAGTGAATCCTATTTAGTTCTCTATGTTACCTTACAATACGGCTACTTTACCTTAATTACATCCTGTGAAAATTAATTCAAAAATCCATCAATTCACTTTAAAGAGCTATCTTTTACAACAAAAACAATAAAATAAAATAAAAAATAAATTAGTAAGTACGAGGCTTTCTGCATTCCAGAATAAATCTCATTATTTCTTTTCACTAAGTTTGAGTTTATAACACCTCTTCATGAATGTATAGTCATAACAACCTGATGCTTAACAGAAGAAGCTGTTAAATGGTAAGTACAACGACTTTCAGATTTCTTAAAGGAAAAGTTCAAGCTTCGTCTTTGGCAATGTTTTTACTTACACCCTCTACTTAGGCATGGCAGTTTGTGCTCCCCCATACATAAAATGTGCCAAAGTAGAAGGTTAATGATTCTTGAGCAAATTTTAAATTATCAGTTATTAATGTTGATGTTGGTATGTTAACAAAGTTTTCAACCAATGCAAGTATTGAGAGAATCATTAATGATAGAAAGATCATTGGCAGTGAGCAATCTGGGTCCCTTGGAAAAAGGACTGCAAGAAATGTGCAAAACAAATATTTTTTCACAGATTTGAAAAATGTATCACTTTCTTTTCCTGTATTGGCCTTCCTAGTCTTTAAGAATATACTCCTGTGGCTTTGTTTCTCTTAAACAGACAGTACCCAAAATTGCAAAGGGCAACAGTCTGAAGCATAGTTCACAATTACAGTTCTGTGCAACAGAAAAACCCCAAAGCCCACAAAAACTAACTTAATTTTTAGATACAATTTTGTAACATCAAATAAAAATATATGAACGATTAAAACAGTATAGAAATCTAAAAGCTGAACTTCCAAGTCTATGCAATGGACCTCAAGGTGGTACGTGCAAGTTTACGACCCAGCAAGGGGTATTTATCTGGAAGCTTTTCATGCCTGTATTTGTCGAAGGAGAACTGAGATTTACGTTAAAGCAGAGGCTTATTTAATTAGCCTGAACTCTTTATTTAATAAAATGAGCAACCAAAGACATGAACGTGTGAATTATGATGTTCTTCCAGGATCATGTCTGAGGGAGTAAGTGTGTGTCCTACAAATCAGTAAAGGCAAAGGCAATTTTACAATACATAATATCTTTTTTTTTTTTCCTCAGCATTAAAGTTTATTACATCAAATTACACCAAATTGTCCTGCTGCAGGTTTTGATATCAGATCTGTGCTGATAAATCCCTTCTTTTGCAGATTTTTTTGTGTTTTAATAATATTGGGCAGTAGGGTAGACGCTTGTACTTTTAGATTCAGGCAGTTTCAGTTAATTCCTGTTGCTGAATATCTAAAAGCATAACAATGTAAATAGTCGCCTGATGGAAACTTAGACTCAGGACCTCTTTTTACAAGCTTTTGTCTGAGCTACATGAGCAGGTCTGTTAGTTCACACTCTGAAGCAGATTCAAAGTCCCACAATCAAATTGCCTTATGGGAAATAAGATCCACAGAAATGAAGTGTGGATTCTTCAGTCCTTGTTCACCTTTACCCAAGGAGATTTGCCATGAGCTTCTGAGGGTCACTTGCCTGAAGTCCATCTAAAATACTCATTTAGACCATTGGTCATTCACACTAAGGTTTGAACATGGAACTGCTGAAGTCTTTGTGTAGCCGCTGAGTGCAGTGCTTTTCAAAGACATTACATGAAGCTCCCAAAGCGTTACCACTGCACTGATGTGGTGCTGTCCCAGGATGAACCGGCTACAAGTCTCACGGTAGTTAACGTGGTTATTCTACTTATTGCTCTGCATTTAACTTTTCATATTTTCTGCAGATTGCTTTGTTGCATAACACAGACATACATTATGCTGTTTAATCATTTAAAAGGGAAAGAAAACTACCTTAAACAGCACTGTTTACATTAGTAGTCTGTCTTTCTGTCCTCATTCATTTCATCAAACATGTAAAATGGTTTGACTGACCACCTAAATGTGAGGTACTTCTGCTGTCTCTAGCAGTATTCTACTGAGGAATTGTTATTATGCACAGTGTCGTTACATACCTTGCACGCTTAAGAGTTTGCAGGACAGCACTCTTACTATTCACCAGATACCTGCATCAACGAATAAAGAGAAGGTTGGTTAGAAGATAGAAATCTTCCATTAATTGTATTCCCTGAATATTCTTTCTCATAAAAATTACTATTTTCTCCCACAATAACAAGGAAATTTTGTAAAAATAGCTTTACTTTTAAGACAAAGCCAATGTCAGGCTTAAATTTCTAGATATGGATATAAAGTATCCTGATTGTAAATACAAGGGGAACTGTATCTGAGATTGTATTATTAACAACACTTTTGTTCTGAAGAGACAGAAATAAAAATCTTATATGTAAACACATTTCATTTTGTAAGAATTCCTATGGACTCTATATATTGACTCTAGACTTTTTCCTTTACTTTTTCTTAAAATAAGTATTTATACTATTATAATAGAACAATTTTTGCCACTTTTAAAAAATGTAAAATCATGTCAGACTGTGTTAGTTAAGTTCTTTTATGATCTAAGGAAAGATTTAGTGTTTAATGAATAGTGGCTGTTATTTCACAAGTGGTGCTTTAAAAGATAGAATATATGATTATATATTGAAAAGATTTTTTATTCTTGTGTCTTATACCTTGAAGTGATTGCTAAATATTTTTGTTTCCTTTTCCAAGTTTCAATAATTTGCGGCAAAAAATACAGCTGATTGCTTGTACTGAAAAATGTTTCTAATTAGCTCTTAAAGTTATCTTCTCTGAAGGGGGTTAGGATTCTCTCACAGATCACTTGTTGCTTTATTTCTCTCATCCATCTTCTTCAGGCATCTTGACATTTTACAGTGCATTATTTTTTACACACCTTAAATCGAGGCTCTTAACCTGATCCTAGAAAGAATATTTTTCACTGAAGAGGAAAAAAATGACTTTTGTTTTTGATCAGGCAATCTCTAGGCCACCTGCCCTAGTGATACATGAACAACTGCTGTGCCAGACTTCTGTTCAAGTCTGTGTCCAAAGACAATGCCGCACAGACTTACTTTTTTTTTTTTTTTAAAAAGCGACACTTTTTATTGGTGCTTATTAATGAAACGACAAGGTGACCTTATTATTTTCTCTCTTTCTAAAATTTTTTTGTTGTTTTGGGACTGGGGCTAGAGATAATTGGCATACTTCTTAACAGTCTCCAAAGACCAATTAACAACAGGGAGCCGTGTACTCTGCCAGTCTGAGTTTCAATTAAATGTCTGCTCCAGGAGGAGCTAAACTAACACAGCTATTGAACAGCAGTTACACTATTGATATAGCTGAGTCCACTACCGAGGACAAAGACTCGTGCTTCACGACAGATGGCCTAATGCTCTGGCAATTAATACATTTTTATGACTTTTAAATCTTTCTGACCTTTCGCTTTTCTCTGTCTGAATTAGTAGGGCGCAGTTTTATTAGTGGAATGGAAGTTTAAGGACACATTTATGTGACATCTTTTCAGGAGCTCCCTTCTACTTTTTTAAAAATGTTAAATGTATTCCGTTGACAAGAATTAACAGCCCAATTTTAATCAGTCAGGACTGCAATGTACTAATTCTGACTGTAGGGAAGGTGATGATTTCTGATGAGATCCTGTTGTTACTATAGCTGGGCTGCCAAGTTGCTTAGGGATTAGAGAATAGTAATAATTAATAAGTATTAATTAGAACTCAAAGGCCAGGATATATGTAACAGAATTCAACGCATTCATCCTAACTCAATTGTGTCCTAGAGTTGTATCTTACAACATAATTTTCCAAAAATAGAAATTCAAGAATCAAATCAATATGGTATGTAAACATTCTCTTTCAAATTACAGAAGTACCTGCAAAATTTGCTTAACTAATAAAATAAGTTGGATTCTAGGAAAACACAGTCAACCTAACATTATCCTAAATCTTTCAAGTATTAAAAAATGCACCAGTTCCCCTCATTTACTTGTTTCTTCCCCCAAAATATCATCAATATAAAGTTAAAATAATAATAATAATAACAACAACAACAACAATAATAATAGTAAAAAAGTAAATTGATATCTCTGCCTCAGGCATACTTTATCCTGAGTGAGTTTTTCAAACATGGCTAGATAAATTTAGCTATCTCACCATTTTTTTTTCCTGGCTTTTAATAGAAGCACAATGAGTTTCTGAAATATTAATCACCCATAAGTCTAGTAAAAAAATAGTAAAAATTGTAAGTGCTCGGTATTCATGAAAAACAAACTCACATCTAAAATAATGGAAAAAGGAAGAAAGTTACAAATTGTTACGTGCCTAGCACACATTGATAATGTTTTTAAGCACTACTTAATTACTTACTCTTCTCATTTTTTTAACAGAATAAGGATTGGACTATTTGTGTATGCATTTGCTTTCTGCACAGGATACAATACTTAATGGGTCATTACGTTATCTTTTTTCCCTATTCCTATCCCATGTACATCATCCAAACAATGAACTCACTTGAAAGAAAGCAAAGAACACTCACAGTTATACATTGACTTTATTTATAGACTACAAAATATTATTTATCTACTCAAACCTGTATTTCTATTCTAAGAACATAAATTATGAACATAAAGACTTTTCATTTAAAATCCATCTATTGTTTCTGTTTTTTCCCTAACATCTAAATATTACAATGATCTGCAGTGAATTTCCCCTATTAATACATAAAAAGATTTTGATATTATCTTGGCTACAGATAACTAACTTCAATGATACACATTTATTAATAATAACAGTTAAGTGACACACAGACAATCTATAAAAAATAGTTTTGTTCCATAAAATATGAATTAAAGTTAAAAAATTCACATATGTTAAAGAAAACCCACATTCTTAGAAATTAAGATTTTCTTTCTCCCCAAAGTTGTGAAAAATCTTAAAAAAACTACCAACACTGAAGTGTGAAATTAAACCTGTCATCCATATCAGCCTCCTGAGGATATCTTATATACATGCTTCAGATATCAATAGATAATTAGACAGTTCAGTCAAGCTCCTAGTTAAAACAGCCATAAACTTTGGGATTTATTCAGCTGACCAAACTTATATGTGTTCTCTGAAATCCACTGACTGTATTGATTACATCTTTATTGGGCAATGGAAGTTTCAACACCTAAATTGCACGCAAAGACTTGAATGCCTAAATTCATCTGTCCAAAAATGGATCTTCTTTCCATCTGCAATGGTACCTAGAAGTAAGTTTCTGCTCCTGTTCATGCAAAATTTTGAAATAGCTAATTTTATTCTGATTTTTAAATACTGAAATACTACCTGTAATAAAACCATTCTTTTCTTGGTGGATGAAAGTTGGGGCCTCAGTTTTATATTCATATTTTTTCATTTTGTTCTTTTTGTTGTAACTTATTATTGTTTTACTGTGCAAAATAATTTTAAAAATACACTAAAATGAAAGCAGTGGAGAATTAGATGCCTTAACATGTCTAGGCAGGCACAAATTCTGTTTTACCAAGTTTTAACATAAAATCAATCTGAAAAAATGCCTATATGTAATGACAAACATAAAGCTCTTCTAAAAAGTTGAAATATATCTCACAGTAAAATTTAGTAATACATAGGCTGCTCTTACTATAAACTGACTTTACAGTCCTGCAGTCTAATTGACCTTGCTTGGGAATCCTCCCAGCTGTTTCAAAAAATGAAATCTCTGGACTCTAGTTCTAAGAAATATCCATCATTTTGATACTTTGTAGGCGTCTTCCTTGATGTACTTGTCTTCCAAGGTCTTTCTTACGAGAACTTTTCAGTGTGCAGGCAAGACTCTAGTGAGATTTTTTTCAAAGAAAAATAAAATGTAACAGAGAACAGGACTGAAGGCTCCACTCTCCATCTTTGTAAGATGGGAAAAGTGAACTGAGTCTAGTTTTTTGTTTGTTTTTGTTGTTTTTTTTTTTTTCTATTGAAGGTCAGATTATTCAATGCCAAGGAATTGATACTTCCACATTGCCTGTGCTAAACATGGACACTCCTTATTATTTGTAGGTGATCTAAAAAAAAAACCCAAAAAAATCTAGAAGACTGGCAAAAGTGACCATATAGTTTTATTTGTATTTTGTTGGGTATACATTAGGTCCCTCAGTTCCCAGGCAGGCCTTTTCTAAGCTAATTCACAGTTCACAAGGGAAAGAGGAATACCAGGTGAAGGATATGGGGACTCTTTTTTGGTATAGGACCAGATAAACTGTGGGTGAATAATTGAACATATAGAGATAAATGGAAGGCTCACCAAGGAAACAGAACCTTAGAATTATGCCTGCAGTTAGGAAAATGGGATGTATTTGGAAGTGAATAAGGTTGGTTCATTCTCATCAGAAACTTCAGGTACACTGTAAAAACCTATAATTATTCTGTTCTTATGAAAAATGTTTTCTTTTTTTTTCAGCACACAGCTTTACAAGTTAACCTAGCATTTTCAATATCTCATCTAATGTGAACAAACTTTTCACTTATTTGGAAAAGTTTACTTTGCTTTTATGTCTATGCAGATGTGTGGGTCTTGTGGTTGAATTTCTTTTTTTTTTTTTTTTTTCTTCAGTATTCTTAGATAAGGAACCTGTAAATGGGTGGAAAATTTTAAGTTTTTTCTTTCAAATAGTGTTTGTCTATAGTTTCCATTAGTCTGTAGACATAACTTTGTTCACATGTAAGTCTGTTATCTGCTTTTTACAAAGTTACTTCTAATCTTGGCTTTCATCTTTCACAGACTTACGGTTTGGGGAATTTATGGGCATGTGAGAAACCAAGAAATATGCATTTTACTTTCCATTTAGGCCATTACTCCTCATAGCAAGTGATTATTGAACTGAAGAAATCATTTTTTATTAATAGCTTGGTTATAATTTTATTGCTCACAAAGCACTCCAAGCTGACAGCACTCTAGACTGATATCCTTTGTTTATCCAGGTATAAGAACAGGATCATTAAATCCATGCTCTTCATTAGCCCTATTCAGTGAAACTCCAGCTCCATTTAGGTGTATGGTGCCTTTGGGACAGAGAGCATATAACCATCCTTAAAGCTAGTTCAGGGTATGTGAAGTTCCAGCTCTATAGTGCATGGTTGGTATGGTTTTATAGGATTTTATCTTCTTTCTGCCTTTCTCATTCTCTTTCTATCCTTTTTTTCTTGCTTCCTCCCTTCTCCTTCTGCCTTTTCCCTTTTCCTTCCCCCTCCCCTTCCCTTTCCCCCGTAAAACAAACCGCATCCCACATGGAACTTTGTACCATTACCTGCCACCTTAATGAAATAAAATCCATCTGCTAGCCAATGTTATTCCAATCTACAAAAAAGGGCGTGAGGGAAGACCCAGGGAACTACAGAGCTGTTAGTCTAACCTCAGTTCCTGGAAAAATTACAGAGAAGATTATACTGGGTACTAATGAAAGGCATTTAAAGAATAATGTAATCATCAGGCAGAGTCAACGTGGGTTCACAAAGGGAAAGTCCTGTTTAGCTAATTTGATATCCTTCTATGATAAGGTCACCCATCTAGTGGATGAAGGAAAGGCGGTGGATGTTGTTTTTCCGGATTTTAGTAAGGCTTTTGATACTGTCTCTCATAGCATCCTTCTGGACAAGTTGTCCATCTGTGAGACAAGTGAGTTCACAGTGCGCTGGATGAAGAACTGGCTGAACGTTAGGGCTCAGAGGGTTGTAGTGGATGGGACTACATCTGAAGGTGACCAGTCATCAGCAGTGTCCCTCAGGATTCAATTCTAGGGCGAGTTCTGTTCAATATATTTATCAATGATCTGGATGCAGGAGTTGAATGCACCATCAGCAAGTTCGCTGATGATACCAAACTGGGAGGTGCTGTTGACTCCATTAAGGGACAAGATGCCTTGCAGAGGAATCTAGATAGATTGGATCATTGTGCAATGATTAATGACATGGAATTTAACAACTCAAAATGCCAGATTCTGCATCTAGGACAGAGTAATGCTGGGCACAAGCATAAATTGGGAGAGGAACGCCTGGAGAGCAGCCCTGCAGAAGCGGATCTGGGGTTGCTGGTCGACAGCAGGCTCGATACGAGTCAGCGGTGTGCCCTGGCAGCCAAGAGGGTAAACAACATCCTGGGGTGCATATCAAACACAGTGTAATCAGCTCGTCAAAAGAGGTGATTGTCACGCTGTATTCAGCATTGGTGCAGCCCCACCTTGAATACTGTGTGCAGTTCTGGGCCCCACAATTTAAGAAGGATGCAAAGGTCCTTGCATGTGTCCAGCGAAGGGCAACAAAGCTGGTGAAAGGGCTGGAACGAATGTCCTACGAGGAGTAGCTAAGGACTTTGGGCTTGTCTAGTTTGGAGAAAAGAAGGCTGAGGGGGGACCTCATTGCTCTCTACAGCTTCCTGAGGAAGGGAAGTGGAGAGGCAGGTGCTGACCTAGTATCCAGTGATAGGACATGTGGGAATGGTTCAAAGTTGCATCCATCAGAGGAGGTTTAGACTGGACATTAGGAAGCAGTTCTTTACCAAAAGGGTAGTAAAACACTTGGAACAGGCTTCCTAGAGAGGTGGTCGATGCCCCAAGCCTGTCAGTGTTTAAGAGGCATGTAGACAATGCCCTTAATAACATGCTTTAACTTTTGGTCCACCCTGAAATGGTCAGGCAGTTGAACTAGATGATTGCTGTAGGTCCCTTCCAACTGAAATAGTTCTGTTCTGCTCTGTTCTATTCTATTCTATGCTATTCTATTCTATTCTATGCTATTCTATTCTATTCTATGCTATTCTATTCTATTCTATGCTATTCTATTCTATTCTATGCTATTCTATTCTATTCTATGCTATTCTATTCTATTCTATTCTGTCTCAGTCAGGTTCGATGTTTGTAGGGCATTTCATTTGCAAAAAAAATACTGGTAGGTAATTAATTATGTATACAAAAACCTTTTCCCTTAAAACACAAGGTAATGGTGCAAAACCATGCTTTTAAATAACAGTGAGCAAAATATCAACTTCAGAGGAATCTGAATATCCCAGTCTTGAATTTGTTCCTACTCCAGCATTGGTTTTGAAGCTGTACTTGTTTTGAGCTTTAAGAACGTTAAGACCAAGATCAGCTCAAGTATTCATAGGCTACATCTATTCAAAGCTTACAGATGGTCTTTTGTGTTATCTCTGGGCTCTGTATAATTATATGTGATGCTGTGCTTCTCGGGGAGGTGTTGCAGTGTACAGATACGTTACAACTGAAATGTTCCAAGGGGTTTTCCTTAATACTTATTATTATCTTTTCCTCAGTGTATGCACCATAACCTCAAGAGCAAAGATTAAATTCTTGGGCATTGATTTGTACTTTTTGCAGAATCCCTGCAGTTGAAAAATTCTGTCTTGTTAAAAAATACCGAAAAGCTTTCCTTCTCTTCCTGCATAATTTAATAGAGAAGAAAGATGTGTTTTAAGTTTTTCAAACTTATCTTTGGAAATTATCTTTTTGATATTTGCATAAGATGCATAAGATAAATATTAAAAATGTGCTTTCTAGTAACATCAGCACAAACCTTTTGGTTCATGTTAGCTTCTTTAGTATTCTTTGACTCTCAAGTTTATCTCTTCAGTGAGCGCTCCTTCTTTCTGCCTTCTCAAATAAGCTAGAAGTCTTAGAAATGCTTATTCTATTTGACTGCAGAATCTCCCTGGTTTGCCTCACAGAATAAAGATGAAAGGGTTAAATACAGCAATGTGAATGTGAAGTTGGTTGAAGAAATGTGTGGAATTTCTTATGGATGAGACATATACACCTGAGTATTGAAACAAAGGGGAAGAGAACTATCTTGAATTATTTATTCTCCTAGATTCCAACAGCTCTTTTCTCAAAAAAGCACTTTTCTGTTGAATAAATAACCAATTCCCAAAGGTATCCCTGCTGCAGTTGAATCTTATTAATCCTAATATGAAGGACAGGGAGACTTTCTTTTAAGCAACCAGAACACCATGCAGTATACAAGGGAAGAGAAAAGTGGAAATATTGTAGACAATTTTTATAGGGAAAAAAAAGAAAAGCTGTATATATTACTTAAAGTGTATTAGACTATTTTAAACTTTCAAATCTCTAGATGTATAGCTTGAATATTGCTCGTGTTTCTATTTTTTAATAAATCTTTGTACTACAAAGTGTATGAAACCATTGTTCTATCAATGCAATTCCATGGTAACTAGTAAACATTTGTCTGTACTGTTAATTACAAGAATAAGTAACAACAGGACAACAAGATAACTGCTTCTGTTTTCTAAAACAGAGCCTTGCAAATAAATGTATAATCTGCTGGAGGTCTATTCTTTTCATCCAACACATTCTCAATACCTCTTGAAACTAGTAAGAGTTATCTGCATGCATCAGGACGCGAACTGAGCAGGTTTCATGGTCACTATTTGTAAAGCTTGCTGCAACTTCATCTGTAACTAATAAACAGACTTTTGACTCCTTAAAAATATAGGAAAAGCAAATAATGGCCAGATCATTATGTTCTAGCTGTTTTCTGCTGAGTTTTTCTTTAATCCTTACTAAGCATAGCTTTTGTGAATTCTGATTTCCGAGTCATATTTTAAAGCATTTCAACTCCACTGGAGCTATGCATAGTATTCATTGAAGCAGAATTGGAACCATGAGCTCACTAATTAAAACTGCTATTTTTCAGAAAATTTGTCTTTTAATTATATTTTTAAGTGTAAAGCTTTTTTTCAACAGTCTATATTTGGCAAAATCATCATTAGCATAGCTTTTCTTAAATCTGGCAACTTTGGTGATATACTGGGGATTCAAAAATCCAAAATAATAATTGAGCCTTCCAGTCCATCCTCTTCTGTGGGAGTATTTTGAACTTAATAAATGCTTTCTTTTAGTTTTATCATCAGACCCTTTACAGTTCAATGAAAAAAAAAAAAAAAGGAAACAAAAAAGAAAACAGAATTTTCTGCAGTTTTTTAGTTGATCTTTAACTTAATTTTCCTTTCAGAATGTCAATCACCATAAATGCCTCTTTACATTAAGCAACTGATATATTAAAGGAAACCCTTCTATGTATACCTACTAACTGTATTTACTTTACATATAGCCATGAAACTGTGCAGTTAACAGGGGCAATGCTGACAAGTAAAATGACTTGTACAGTGTGAACTTCATTATGGTAAAAAGCCCAATTTTTCAAAGATTAAGCTTTTTAAAGAATCACACAGCATTTTGACTCAAAGTGCATAGTGCTTTTGAGCATAGCGCTTTATCCTATTCATTTCTGTTTAACATGTGTCTTTGTAGACCTGCAAAAATTTTGGGACCTAGAAGTGGTATTGGCTTTTGGAATTGGGCTGCGTGAATATTACTGCTGTTTTTCTCTATTTAAAACAAGCAAACTTCAATAACAAAAAGAAGTATTAGTAACTGATGAATTACTAATAACCACAGAGAGAAAATATACTAACTTAAAATGTCATCCAGGCAGTTTTAAAATATGATCCAAGAAGATAAAACAAAACAAACAAACAAACAACTGAGAGAAAAACAAATAAATAAAGCATAATCTTTGTAAACACTGACTTGAAAACTATTTCTGACACTTATTGAATATGGAAACTCAATTGTCAGTAAGAGTCAAAGCAGCATGTGAAAGCATTTTGCATTTTATCCCACTTCCTTTGAGAAGAGAGTATTTTTAATGGAAAATGGTAGAATCAGATCAACTTCTTAGGAGCATTGATGGGACGGGGATATAATTGTTTTTCTCTTGCTTGCTTTTCTATCGATTGAGCTAGAAACTTGAACTTTTTCTTTCTAGGTAGACCTCATGGCAGCAATTTATTCAATTGTCATCTTTCAACCAATTATTGTAATATGTTTTAAATGGTACTATGCTACATGGTACTATGCTAAAAGGCAAATAGAAAATCTCAATAAACCCAAACCCAAAGGTCTGATTTCCTATAGATATATTGTATCAATTCTCTAAACATGTCATTTGTTTTCAAAATCCCAATTTCCAGATAAATATCCCTAAGTGTGTCGGGTTTCCACTCTCAGAACCATTTGTCTTCCCATACAGTAGCTGAGATCAACAGAAGAATGTGATTTCCAGATGATCTTCCCTGTTTTCCCTCGAGTATTCTTGTAAACAAGCAAAAAAACATGGGAAAGCTATAGTCTTAAAATTGAGGAACTGACAGTCACCATGATTAGTCAGTTAAAGCTGAATCTTTTCAGTATTCTGATGATTTAAGCAAATATCTGATGCTCATATCACATGTTAGAATAAAAAAAATAAGACTACTCTATATTTTGCCTGAAAAAATGATGACTAAATTTACACTCATTTGGAAAAAGAAGATCACTTTCTGTAGATATACCTAAAAAAAAGGAAGATATGCAAGAAACATCAAATACCAGCAATACTCTGCAGAAATACCTTTATAGAACTATCTCATGCCTTTGTAGACCACCTGGAAGAAAGAACAAACAGTTCATCAATGAAATCTGCATATTAAACTTACTAGGGTGGAATCATCAGCTTTAGTCAAAAAAGGAATAAGAAACTAAAGGATATTCAAACATGGACAAAAACAAGATGAAAGTCATCCTGGGGAGAGCAGCAGTTAATATAACTGAGGAAAACAAACCAGCATGCTCATTGTCAGCTGGAAGGCACTAACACTGGAAAGAACGAGGCTCACTGCCATCACAGGGGACAGCTACATTTTCATAAGCACATCAGGAAAAAGCCCCAGAAAGACTAATGCAATGTTGGGCTTTTTGCACAGTGGCAACATTAGTAATGACAATAATAGACTCTTAGAAATGTGGTCCAAGTGTGACCACATCCTGCTATGTTATTTGGATTGATTAGAATTATTTATGCAGTTATTATAATGCAGTCCAATGAAATAATAGGGAAAGAAGCAAATAAAGGTTAAAAGATAGGGCATTTAATTGCAACCGTAATTGTTATTCTGTTTAATAAAAAAAGCCTTTTTTTCCCTAGAAGTAGTAAAATATCTGTCCCTTTATAGTTTAAAGACTGCAAACCTTAAAATATCTGTGGAGATCAAACCTTCTCAGCCCCCCTGAGAGGAGGGACTATTTAGTGGATGTTTTCCATTTTAGATTTGGATGTTTCTAGGAGTATATAGTTACTTTTTTAGTACATACTTAAAGTGTGTCTTCATTCGGTATGCCCGTATCTGTGGAACAGCTAGGTTTCCAGCACTGAAAGAAGTAGTCTTCCTATATTACTATGCCACCACATCTACCATAGAAATCACCTGGCCTGCCAGGCAGGATGTCGTTCTAAAGACAAAGATGAGAGACTGGTACAGCGATGTATGACCACAAGTAGGCGTTATCTGGCTATTCTATGATTCATGCTGCACATGAAGAATTTATAAAACTTGAAATACTAAAAAAATTTCCCATTTCTGGCAGCACTCATTCTTGGCTTTTTGTCGGCATTTTTGTAAAACCATTTGTCTAAACTACACTATTATAAGGTCCTTTCAAGTATGAATCTTGAATCTTTAACATTACTATTTTGCTTCAAGCAACTTTATATGCCTCATTCAACTCACATTCAGGCTAAAGATATGTATCATACAAGCTGAGTTTTAAATCCCCTCTCCAGAACTTGTCATATCCCAAAGGCCACTCCAGACTTCAATCTCTGCAGCTAGCCAGTTTAAACAAAAGAGAAAATATTGCCACTTGGAGTGCTCTACTAAAAGAGCCGCTGAATGCATAGGTATTTCCCTCACCAAGAGAGAAGCTTTAAAATAAATGATAAAAATAGCTTGTGACACAAGTATCTTCTCTCACAGATTCAATTCTTCTAAAGCAAGACCTAAAGGTGGTTTCCCAGCACTTGCTTCTTTGCACAAAACAAGTCTAGCAGCGCAGTTTTTGCTCAGCACCTTCTGAAAGAGGCTTTTCTGGTGGTAGGTGTGAGCAACAGCCAGTCATGACATTCAAGAAAATTAACCCATTAAGATTAAATGCAGATTATTTGTTATCAGTAGAAAAGAGAACAGAGGAACCAGAGAAAAACTTCCAGTTTCTTGGCATTCATTGGAGGAGGACAATGTTGGCTAATGTCTAGTTATCGCAGGTGGAGGGTGAAGGTCCAAATGTTACAATTCTGTAAAGCTAACTATTATGAAGTATACTTAACATATGTCCGGCAATAGTAAGAACATTTTCTAATCTTCTGCAAGTATTTGGTTTGTGTATGTATCAGGTGCCTCTGGCGTACCCCTGTGCTGGGAGAAAAGGCAGTACAGAAATCTTTTTATTTATACCGTTGTGTACCATTCTCCCCACAGAATGTCTGTGTCACACTTTCTGTCCATGCTTAGCACAGGAGGTGAAGGCAGGGACAAGCAGGTTCCTGTCTCA
Organism: Burhinus bistriatus; assembly: GCA_013397275.1. Lineage (NCBI taxonomy): Eukaryota > Metazoa > Chordata > Aves > Charadriiformes > Burhinidae > Burhinus > Burhinus bistriatus. The sequence continues at coordinate 8,423 of VYXH01003218.1, read as the reverse complement.
GAGCCACTGGCTGCTCCGCGCAGGTCAGGCAGCCCCAGTATGAAATCTGCCCTTGGAACACGTTGGCAGCAAGAGATGAAGCTTGTGCAGAATCAGAGAAATCCTGTTCGCATGAGTCCTCAGTTACTGCCTTTCCCCTCGTTTGGAGCAGTGCCTGATGACTATACAAAAAAGTCTTTGTCTGTTAATGGCTATGAACACCTTAATACAAAAAAATACTGCCATGACACTAAAGTATTAATGATACGATTGATTTTTTAATAAAAGTATGCAGTCACTATAATGTCTGAGCAAATGACTAAAGCTGACTGTTCTTGTAAAATGTAGTAAACCGGTCAAGTTCCCTAAGAGTTCCTCATTTACTGTTTGTTTTTATTAATTTGAATTCAGCAATCAAACCTATGAAACACAAAATAATTCTTCTTTGGCCACCTCTAAAGAGTGCTAAAGAAACAATAGTTGTACTGTTGTGATTATTATAGACGAAAACTATAAAGATACTTCCTTCTACAAAAGTTGCTGATTTTCTGTTCCAGTCCTATAGCTGTTAGAACAGTTTAAAAAACAGATCACATAAATTAATACATAGTTTGAATATTTTTTTATATACTGCTATATATGTGAATAACTACACTTAGGCAAAGCATTACTTGAATAACATAATCTAGAGAGAACTGGTCCTACTGTAATACTGTTTTCTTGTTAACTTTTAAACATTTCCATGAAAAAAGAGTCTTCTACCTGGAAGGATCTTGTAGTGAAAGCATAATATAGTTACAAGTAGTGCCCTACGGCTCTCACTTTAAGACCTAGTGATTGCCTCAAGCAGTAGAAAATGAATACAGAAGGAAGTTCTTATTTGGATACTTTCAGTGTGCTTTTGTGCCTTGGAGATAATTTGAAATAATTTTTATCAATTTTTTTCTGGGAGTGATCAATCATTAATAAATAGTTCTTGATATGAACAATTTAGAAAGAATCATTCCTCAGAAATACAAAAGAATCTTTTACATTTATCTACAGTATGTGGCACAGCGACTACGACCTGTGACCCTGAACTGGAATCCAGGAGTATAGGAAGGATAATGCTGGTGGCATTTTTAGTAGGTTATAGAATGACTACATCTTATTTTGGTAAGGTAGGGGTATCGGCTTCCACAGACTTGTTTAATCAAAAGCTTCAAGAAATAACACAGCTTTTTAGCAGTGCCTTCTTTGATCTGATCCTTTTCAAAGCTTCATCACTACCACCATTTAAAACACATCATGGATTTATATTAATATATTTAAAAATTATAATTTTAAATACAAGAAAATCCAAAGAATTTTTCCTGGGGTGATTTGTAATGATCAGCAATACTACACATAATCAAAGCAGGAAAGAGACTGCAGTGGAGGCACATGGTCTCCCAACTGCAGCAATACAGGTTGCTGGAGCCAGTAATCACTTTAAAAAATAATAAAATCTGTGTATCATATTGCACAACAATACATCAAGCATGCAGAGATTTAGGGGCAGAATAACACATAGTTATCTGTTTAAATTGCAGGAGACAGAAGCCTCAAGTGAAAATAAAACAATCCAAGGTTGTCATGTGCATATCGTGCTCACTCCATCTTTACAGACCTCAAGAAAATTTCTGAATGGAAAGGAAGATATATTGCATGATTACCCAATGATCATCTCACTATACTGGTAAAAAATCCTACTCTGAATCACGCAGTTTCTATAGTACTGATAATCCTTTTAACTCAGGGTGAAACTACTGAAAAAATCATAACGTCTCTGTGAGCCTTCAACTTCATTCAGTCTTTGCGTTCTTTATGTTTCAGCTTGTGTCTTTCTTTAGGCTTTTGGGATATCAAGAAACCATTTTCTCAAGAAACTATGAAACCAGAGGACATCTTCATTATAAGGAAATGGTACAAGTTTTTGAGGAAATGGCAGATGGTCATCTATGAAAAGAGATATCTCGTGATCTACTGAAATACATCTTTAGCAGTCTCCTCCTGTGTGAGAGCTTCCCTGCATTACGATTCAGTTGATTTGTCAGCAAAAGCCAGACTAGATCCACAGTCCAAAGCAACCTGCAGCACTGCAAGGTGTTGGGTGGGTGAGGGCAAACTCAAGACGTAAGTTAACACAGATAGAAAACATAGCCTGGGACCACCAAACTCCCCTGACTTTCAATGAAACCCAAGTTCCAAACTATTCAAGAACAGAAATAAGAAATACCAGTAGTTTTTACCAATATTGGCTTATATAGTATGCTGAAAGTGACTGTAACAGAAAATATGCCCAATTTCTTAAGCTAATAAATATCTAAATCAAAATTAGCTTTCCAGCCTCAGAAAGACCAAAAAATATAATTTTCCAGTCTAAATTGACATTTATCACATTTACCTTTTGCAGTAGTATGTGGATTTAATCTTTAGGTTCCAGTATAATGAAAGTGTTTAGTCATATTTAGAATAAAGGTAAGCAGTTGTACAAACATTTCATAGTATTGTTATCTGTGCCTTCTAACAAACATAGAAGGATTTTAAAAACCAACCAGGGTTTTCTAAAGAATAAATTTCAATTATTCTTAAAATTAAATCCCAAATTATAAAAATGACTTTAAAACTGTACCGTATGGAAAACCTAAAACATTCATTCTAATGAGAAATGATAATTTCCTTTTCTTTTTTTTTCTTTTTTGTATGTGTTTGTTTGTTTGTTTGTTTGTTTGTTTGTTTGTTGTTTCTTACATTTCTAAGAACTTAAAGTTTAGATATTTAGAAGGGCAATACAGGTAATTTTTCCAGCAAAGACAACTGATTTTTATATACATTTTAATTATTTCTCTGCAGCTGAGAAGCTCAAGTCTTAATTTGTGGTGATATCTCTCGGGAAACAAACTGGTATATCTTCTTTAGACCTCATGAACAATAACAAAATAACACATTTTCCTGGCTTTCTATTTAGTTTGTTGATTAACTCTCACTTTCTTATCATACAAAAATGAGGTAGAGATTAAAGCAGTGATAAGGCCATGTAAAAAAACCCTCTGCTTGCTGAAGTTAATGGTTCTGACTGGTTTGCAATTTACCTTAGACTGATTCTGTTTACCTCATGTAAGTTTATTTATAAATATACATTAGCCTGGCTCTATTTATCTTGACTGGTAAAACTAAGAAGTGATTTTCTTTCTGAACACTTAGTTACCTAGAATGATTGTATCATTATCAGTTCATTACTCAATTTGGGTAAAATTAATACGTAGAATTGGGGAAAACATTTGTTCATTAAAATACGTGGCATTAAAACAATGGAATTATTTCATCCATGTCAGAAGCAGAAGCATGGGCTTACAAAGCCCAGCATCGGTGACTGTACATGGAATTGCATGTACATGCATCCAACAATATTCAGTTTCCGTTCTTTGGGCAGTTAAATTAGAAGCAGTTATAATAATGCCTCCCATGAACATGAGGGATACCGTCCATGTGGGCTCATCATAGCCAGTTCCTGTTTTACACAGCTATCACATGGCTTTGAGAAACCTGCTCTACTGGGGCCTGATGAGGTTCACTTGTCAGTTCTTCCCACTCCTACCAGTATGATGCCGATGCCAATGCCAATAATAGATGCCCAGAGCCTGCAGAAGGGTCACAGGTCAACAGGAGAGCACCCGGACTGCAGCACAAAGGAACTGCAGCCACGCCAGCCAGTAAGTCATCAGGGGCCCAAATTAAATGCCTCTACACAAATGCATGTAGTATGGGGAATAAACAAGAGGAGTTACAGACATGCGCATGCTGGCAGGGCTAGGATCTCTTTGGCATCACAGAGACATGGTGGGATGGCTCCTATGACTGGAGTGTTGGAATGGAAGGATACAGACTCTTCAGGAAGGACAGGCACGGGAGACAAGGAAGGGGTGTTGACCTTTATGTCAATGACCAGCTGGAGTGCATGGAGG
>VYXH01003217.1:134149-202481 GCA_013397275.1 Burhinus bistriatus | reverse complement strand
GTATACCCCAGGGGTCAATACTGTGATTAATACATTTTAACATCTCTATTAGTTANCTGTGTCAGCAGGGGAGTTGGACTAGATGATCTCTAGAGGTCCCTTCCAACTCTAAAAATTCCATGATTCCGTGAAGTACAGACTAAATAAATGGACCGTGAAGTGAACTGAAAATAACTGCTGCCCTCAAAAGGTGGTGATCAACAGCACAAAGTCCAGCTTGAAGCCAGTCACTATTGGTATACCCCAGGGGTCAATACTGTGATTAATACATTTTAACATCTCTATTAGTTACCTGGATGATGAGACAGAGTACACCCTCAGCAAGTTTGCTATAAGGTCTCCCCGGACTCTTCTCTTCTTCAGGCTGAACAACCCCAACTCTCTCAGCCTGTCCTTATAGGAGGGGTGCTGTAACCATCTGATCATCTTTGTGGCCCTCCTCTGGACCTGCTCCAACAGGTCCATGTCCTTCTTATGTTGGGGGCTCCAGAGCTGGACACGGTATTCCAGATGGGGTCTCACGAGAGCGGAGTAGACAGACAGAATCACCTCCCTCGTCCTGCCGGCCATGGTATGACTGTTTTTGATTTGAGGAGCTAGAACATCTGTTCTGCTCTGAATAAGCTATGTCTGCTCTCCTGTGATAACTGTAGAACTTTTCCAGGTATGCTGAAACAGCCCTGAGTGGTTGAAGAACATTAGAGTAGAAAGTGTGGATCTTATAGAGATTATCTACTTGCAGGGTTACACCTAAGTATCTCACCTGAGCTTCTGTCTCTCTTTAGGCATCTCTTTTGGCAGTAGCTCTTTATCGTCTTTATTCCGAAAAAGTGCGAGGCACTTTGTGAAATCCCCAGTTTTCCAGGGGATGATGGCAAGTTTGTATCTCAGGAGTGGAAAAAGAGTCTGTTAGGCTGCAGAAATTAGCATCATGCCCAGAATCAGAGCTGGCAGCCGGGCTGCAGGAGTCTGTGCTGGAGCAGCAGCTGCTACCCATCCATACCAAGTGTTTAGAGTCCTTGGGTCACTGTGTCTCTGTAAATAGAACTCTGCCCACCCTTCTTCTGACCCTGCTGTTTTCCATATTTGTTATGTGGTAGTGCGGAGACTCTTTCAGCAGTTCTTTTGGGAAGCTCAAGCAATCCACAGTGTCACTACAAGGGCTTCAACAGCGCAGTATTGACTTTTTGTGGTACTAGGAAGTTTCATCCAGAAGAAATGTTTATGACCACCTGAATGACTTTGAATCTTTTGGTTGTTCAACCAAGTCTTGCTCCTGAGTTACACATTCCTTTTCTCCAATGTCTTTCCTGCAAATGAACAGCAAATGGCTCTGTTCTAAGGTGTTTAGTATATGGCCAGCTATTTGCTCTCTCAATGCCTAGTGAAAATGATGATAGATAAATCTCCAGCCACCTGGAATAATTGAACCTTTACATGGCAGTTAAGTATATTACCAAAATGTTAGATGAGGCTAACCAATATCAAGTAAGAGTAAAAACTGCGGTTTGTATGACATTCAGAATGCTCTATCACAGTCAGGGAAGAAAGGGGAAAACGAGTAATAAACAATTTCCCCCTTAAACTGAAAGATTAGTTGTACTGTTAAGCAAAACTCTGTGTGCCAGAATGACTCATTCCTTTCTATTGTTAAGAACACATTAATCATTGCAGATACTGGATTTTTGGGGAGTCTAATTAGCAAGTAGATAATATTTCCAATGCATTTTTTTCAAAGTCCCATTGCTTTCCTTCCTACCTTTTCAACTGTATACATACATTTTTCAGTGCAATATGGTATACGGTATTAAATCAGATAAAGTGTAGATGACAGTCACAGCTGGTTATTAATATTGATGTTCACCTAATTAAACATTATAACCCTGAGGTGTTAATTTATAGCGTCTTCAGTAAAAATCTAACAGATTTGAATGTATTATCTACATGATAGAAATAAATCATCCTGGCAACAGTTCTGTAGCACTTAGTCATTTGAGGAAACTAATTTTCATAAAAATACATAGTTTTACACCAATTAATTAACTTTATACCTTTGAATTGAGAAAGCATTCTTCTTTCTGTGCTGTTGTGGTACTTCACTGTAGAAATCAGATACTTTTGTGTTGATGGTTAGTCAGAAATTCTGCAGCTTACAAATTACAACTAATATCAGATCCCAGAAATTATTTAGCACTTCATCATTAGCAAGTTTCATATCTGATGTTAGACAATCCGTACGTTTGTAGGAATATTTTTCCTCTATCTTTCATTTCCTTCTCTGTAATACCAGATACCAGCTCATCTGTAACCGGTCATTTATCAGGCCTATTTACATAGCCTAAAACTAGGCATCATCTATTATATCTGAAATGTAATGCAGCGCAGCTACATTAAATGCTTTTTCGTTGGGAATAGTAGATTGAGAATGCTGCATGTCATGATGCAACAGTTTTTATTTTTAATCAAAAGGTTGAGAGTGGTGGTTCAAATTTAAGCTAAACATATTTCATTCAGCCTCCATTCCCTGGCGTAACACAACAAAGTCAATAGCAATGTTCTAACCCATCTCCCTCCTCCTCTTCCTACGAATCAATTGTGTTTGTTCACTTATCACCTTCTGGATCATATTTCATTTCTATTTTGGGGCATCAAATGTGATACAGAATAGCTGCTACCTATTTGTTGTAAATTGTTTCTTGCTGCAAATTCTTATTCTTTTCCTGTGTAATTCATATCTGTTTTAATCTCAGGGTCTAATAACACATCAGAGCTTTTCAAAGACACTAGACCAAATGTGTAGTCTGCCTCAGGAGTCTGGCTGGGATCTGATCCTCTTAAATACCATCTAAACACAGACAGCAGTTGAGTCCATCTTCTTTCCAGAATCATCTGTCTAAGAAAGATTTACATTCATTATGCATTTTCCTGTTTGGCCTGAAAGTTTAGAAGTGCCCCCGGAGGTGGGTGACCCCAATGATCTGTTGTGATCATTTTTAGGTAGGCAGGCACTTGAAATCTTCTTTTGTTCCCTAAGAGAGCAGAAAAGTTACATGAGCAGGAATATAATTAGCTTTACCTGCCAGTGGCAGGAGATTGCAGTTATGGAGATTTAACAGCAAGGACTTCTGTCCCTGCTCGCAAGGCGAGACTGCTAAGGTGATTTTTTTCCTGACCAATGGTAATCTAATGCATTTTAATGCAGCTTGCTCTGGAAGGCTGGGTTTGTCTTCTTATAACAAACGTAACAACTAAGATACAGTCAGACTGCTTTTATCTAACTTGCCGACATTATGAACACATGGAAGATACCAAGGCTGAAGATTAACAAGAATTCTGAGCAACATATCAATCAGTTGAATATTTAGTTTGCAGAAATCATATTTAAGGAATTTTTGAACCAAAATTCCAGGTGCAGAAGAAATAGAATGGCAAGAAAAATACATAAATGACCACTTTTTTTTTTTCTATAAACATCCTTTTTTTTTTTTTCTGTAGGGGAAAAAAAGGTAAAGCAAAACCATAAAATTAATTCAGATTTCTCGGTTATGATGAAACCTGCAAATTTATCTTTTTTAGTGATTTTTTTATTGGTTTCAAGAAAAGACAGAGAGAAAAACTGCTTAATATAAAAAATAGCCTTCTCATACAGTATTTTCCCCACACATACACTATTCTGAGACCAAATATGTTGTCTCAGTAGCGTCATTGTCAATCTGAAAATTCAATACAGAACCAGTTCAGCTCATGGACCTATGAGTCAGACCACATGCTAGCTAAAATAAACCTAAGTTGAATATTGACTTTAGACACTATGATGTTGAGCATTACAATCTACATCTTGAAAGTGTCTGGCTCCAGAGTGGAATGATTTCAGCATCTTGTTTTTCATTATTATAATTTGGTACATCTAGGCACCTTGAAAGAACCTCCAAAAAATTCCACACATGTTGAGCAAAGAGAAACCTAAATGTGAGACAATGTTTAAAGCTTTTTGAATGAGAAGTATGAGGCATATGGCCTAAATATTCACTCTTACAACAATTCAGAGGCACCACGCTCTCACTCGTATTTGTAGCTTTGAGCCATCCTCTGAAGGAAGGTCTCCCACTCCTTTCAAAAATCCTTTCCCAAACAGAGGAGAAACCTGTATTTCCCTTTGAGACCCAGCAGCAAAGTGTTCTTTCCCTTTACAAACAAAGATTGGATATCCCAGCATTTGAATTTTTCTTTTTTTCATTATATGGCGAGAAAAAAGAATGCATTCCTGTGCCCGGGGCTGCCCCTCCTCCATAGTTATCTCCATTGGTAAGAGAAAGGCTCTTCCTGTGCTTATTCAAAGTGTGACAACTGGTGCTTCTGCTCCTCCTTCACTCCAAAGCGTACCCACAGCTGCGTAGTCACCCACAGACACAGCTGCACACCAGAGGTTAAACCCTAGGCTTGTGGTTAGGGCAGCTTTGAGAGGGACCGAGGAGGTGCTGGGTCTGAAGCCCCTCAGCAAGTGGTAGAAGAAAATCTAATACCTACTCTGCTGTTGTATTAAGTGCTTCCTCAGATTTTGGGGTTTTTTTCTCTTTTGAAGAGGCAGCTCCCACTTCATTTTGTAAAGATCACAGATTTGCACTGCTATGCCCATAACCTCTACAAGAATCAGTCCCTCAGGAAACCTACGCCGTAGGATGACTTGCAAATGAAACCTAATTTAACTTAGTGCTGCTCTTTTTGACCTGCTAAGGTAAAGGTATACCTTGGCACACCACTGACTCTTTGGTGTCAGGGAAACTAAATATTGGAAAAAGATTCATAGGAAACATAAATTCCTCCAGGGCATTTTCGACACTGAACGCTCATATTCAGGATTACTGTTTGGGATTTAGAGACTTAGTTCCCAGTTTAGGCCAATAATCATATTTTGGATGTAGTCCATTGAGTCTTTTCTATCCACAATACCTTGAGTTGAAAGGAAGCCTAACACTACTTAAGGCTTCTGAGAGGATTGCTGTCAAGTCACAGAGAATAGATAGCAAAAACATTTTTTACTCCTCTGAGAACTTCTTTGCTTTATGAACAACACAACATTTTGAGTAGATGAGTGCTGAAATGATAGGGACAAGATATTGATAGTTCAGAAAATGAATCCAGAGCAGTGACCAGCTAAACAATCAAAAAATGGTTTCAGGAGCCTGGAGTTCATTCTCTCTGTCAAAGTGGCAAGCAGCTCCCCGTACAAAGAATGGGGATTACAGCATATTCTCTTATCTGTCAATGTATGGGAGGAGGAGGCTTTCGCAAAGACATTTTTAGTAAGCCCACCAGGACAGAATTACAATTACCCATTGTGGGCAGATCAAATGGGAAAACCATCACTGATGTAGTGTTTTCACTGTGGCAGCACTTGGGATCTAGACAGCAATTCTGAATGCCTTAACTGAGTGAGCTCAGTTACAACTTCTATACATTTCCTTGATTACATCAGGCATTAAAATACACAGAATAACATTTTATAAAAGTTGATTTTCAGGAGAAGACAAGGAAAGGGCAGGAAAAAAAGAGTCTCCTTTTCAGGAGAAAGCTAGAAATCATTGTCTCAGAGTTGAAAGCCAGAATATCACAAGTAATTTTATGTTTGTTTTATATATGTTATATATTTTTACAAATAGACCTCAAATAAAGCAGAAAATTCACGTCAAAGCAGATAACCATTCTATTCATCCCTAACAGACTTTTTTATTTTCTTTGAGACTGGTAAATTTATGATTTAAAAATACTATGACAGGCTGGGATGCTCCTGTTAACGGGGAAAGAGGGAGCTATGTGACAAAGGGGCAACATTGCACCAGATACTAACAAAGAAGCAACAGACTTCTTAAAAGAAGACATTGAGACAGAATTATGCTTTTCATTAGGGATAAAAAGTGCTCCTGTTTGCTTAAAGAGCTTATCTGCAGATAAAATCCCAGAAAAAAATCTATTGTTGCCAAAAGTAGTGAGTAAATTTTAGTGTGGGATTCACTATTAGATGTGCTAGGGCTGAAACTCACTTGTGGAAGCATTTCTGTCTTTACCAGCCTGTGAAGAACTGTAACTGTGGTCACTCTGTACATGACTACCAGGCAGATTGGTTTGAGTAATCTTGGCTGTGAAGACTTTGACCTGAAACAATGAATATTAATGTCAGCCTACCTGGCCTTGTCATAAGAACTTTTTCTTCGATGTGTGGTGATCTGGACAGACACTAAGGCAGGTGAGCTGGTCGTGAGGGAAACTCTTTCCAGTAAGCCATGAAGCAGAGAACCTGTCCAGTTCCCTCCTTTTCATATAACGCCAATCTCTTCTGTATTTACACATTCTCATATGTCATAGGAGCAGTGGAAGGCACGTTCTGGGACTCTTAAAAGTCATGTCCAAAACACAGATATATTAATGAGACTATGCAATAATCTTTTGAGTGAGAGTTTAACCTCTAATGTACCTTGTAAATAGCCTTCCACTTTCTCTGTAGAGGCTGTAAAATGCTGAGTCTTATCCCCACATGTTTAAAAAAAATTAAAATGTGATACCTTCAATATTTTCTCTCTCGGCTTGTAATGGCTGTCTCAGGCTGAACTGCAACTTGGACACCCAAGCAACAGAGTTAGCATAGGTTTAATATCTAAAACCCCAAGTTCTTAACACTAATTAATTGAAAGAATCACACCTGCCTTACTTGAGAGACGACACACGGCAACCCAACACCTCCTAAAGCCCTCTCCCCACCACCTTCCATGGCCACCTTCTGTCAGCCTCCCTGCAGGTAGCAGGCGAATCCTTTGATGGGCTGCCAGGCCTGCATCTTGTACAACACTCAGTGAAATGTCTGTCCAGGAGAAGTGATTACTATTAGCTTGGAAGAAGCTGTACTCCCACAGAAATGTCATCTCTCCCGGCACTAGTGTTTTAAAATAACAGTGCCTGTTCTTATTACATATATTTTACAAAGCTGTATAGAACCAAAGCAAAATGTAACTCAATCTCTAAAATAACTGTCTCAAAGGTATTTTAAATCCTAAATTGAATAAATAGAGATCAACGAGGCATTCCAAGAAATGTAACACTGAAAGGAGGGCAGGGGTTCAAACAGAACCAGCCTATGTAATAGTGAGTCACCAGCCCTGATGGTCTTACACAGAACTGTGTAAGAGAGGCAGATTTTCTGCTAGTAACAAAATAATTCAGCTAGGAAATTCTGGTCATTGTAACAGCCCGCAATCTAGCCTGCAAGGCTAGGTTCTTGAGACAGGAACTCTCTTTCTCTGCACATATACAGCTCCTAACATAAATGTATTTCAGTTCAGATTCAGGCCTTTGCCCTTTGCCAAAATATAGGTAACAAGCAAAACTGAAATTACTGGTTTTACTCCCTTGGGGTAATTTTTAGCCCTTGTCTGGTCTAATCAGTGCTGGGAACTCATTCAGATGCTTCTAGTAAAGACCTGCTGCATATTAGAAGAGGCTGCAACAGTCTTTCATGGTTTATCCTTTACAGCTACTGCAGTCACGCAAAATGTCATTGGCCTCTACTGACCCTAGTTTTTAGTAAAACAATGAGCATAATGCATTGGCTAATATTCTAAAGTGTTTTGCAAAGTCCCAGGTCACTTACCATAAATCTGTGCCCCAGCTCCATTTGTGATTCTCCTGGGTGTTTTCAGGTCAACCTGTTGCCATGTTGAGTAGTGGCTGTATAAAGTAGGTCAAGTGGTTAATATTCTAATGAATCCATTGCAAATAAGTCAGCCCTATAATAAACCTCTGCAAAGGTCCACTTGTCAGTAGAAAACAAAAATTATTCAAGGTAAGAAAGATTTTTGCTGTAGTAGATCTCAGAATATCCTTTCTTATTGGGTTTGCAGTAGTGCTTTCACCCCAAGGTAAGGAGAGACTTTCTTTTGAAATAGGTTAGTGCCAAATAGAAAATTATATGAACACAAAACAGTTTTCAGAAAGATACAGGAATTCTAAATGTCATTTTTAAGAATAACATAGGCAGTTAGATAGCTACCATGGCATACACCAGTGCAGTACAGTTTGTTCTATAGTATCTGTCCAGGTGTGCAATAAATACGACAGTCCTCTCTAAAATTTTTCTGGTGGCACTTAGTGCTTCAGGATGGAAGGAACCCTTGAAGACTTTCAGAACACGAAAGCCATTCTCTGAAGATCTGTAGAAGGATTTTATCAGAAACCTTCACTACCAGTAGGGAAGCGAAAAATAAGAAAAGTTCAGAAAACGTCTAAGAAGAAGCACTATAGGGTATTGCTTAGCCAGAGATGGTACCTTTGTGTTCTGAAGAAAAAAAAGTCTTTGATCAAAGACTTACGAAGTAGTTTATTGACACCTGCAAACAGACCCAATAGGGTGGCATTAGAAGGCTGTCATGTCCAGTGACTCCTTGTGAGAATCCCTACACCTATCTCTTAACCATGCAGAGACAAGTAACAAAAATTGAACTAGTATAAACAGTAAACAGTGAAATTAGGGTGACATCTCATTAGGAAGCCCCAAGCCAACTGTGTAAATATAAATAATCGGAACGTAAATCATAGTGAAACAGTGTATGTATAAATATGCAAATTTTCAGAGGATCTTCCAACCCAGAGTATGCTGCTAATCCAATTACAAGAAATTGATTGCCAATCCAACTCGAGAATGTCAGGATTACTGCTCCATTAAATATAATGGCTCCCTGAAGCAGGAAATGAGGTGGGTTAACAACTATTAAATTTTGGTATTCCAATCAAAAATGTAGTGACATCACCCTGCCCACATCAAAAACTATTAGAAACGTGATTATGATGAAAATCTGTACTGTACAGCAATGAAGTTCAGAGAGAAAAACTAGGGATTTAATATGTGGATCTCTGAAAAAATTCCTTTCTCCAGAAGATTTCTTGGCACAGCAAGTTAACAGGTGTGTTGTAAATAGTCTAGTAAATTTGTTCCCATTACAACTGAGAAAGTACATTTTTCCCCATTACAAGGAATGCAGGAAATCGCTTCTGAGTGACTGAAGAGCAAAGGGTGTGTTTTTTTCTCTGTGACTTTATTTTCAGTGCTTACTCTTATTGTGAGTGATAGATTCTCACTTCAGTGGAAGTCCTGAAAATAATTAGAGAAAAGGTGTACTATAATTACTGTTCAGCATGAAGGTACCGAATAGTGCACACACAAGTTCACATGGTACAGAGTGTATGGTGAATACCTTTTCTGACACCATCAAGTCCTCTGTTTTTCTAGTTTTGTGCCAGTGTATTTCCACTAAGACCAGTGAACTTAAGCGCAACAAAATACACAGGAAGAAGGAATTAAAGGCACCACAATGTATGTGCAACATAACACAGTCTTTAAAGTCTCCTTGTAAAGAGCTGAAAATGCCTGGCCTTAGACAAATCAGACATTAAGTAATTGTCCTAATTGACACAAAAGGCCCTGTTCTGTGCTAAACAACAAAATTACCCCCTCTCTCCTTCCATCCCTGGGAAAAATTCATTCCAGCTGCCCAAGCAATTTTTTGTCATTCTTACCTACAACACACTTACAGCTCACCACTACCATAGATTTTCTCCCCGATGTCCCACATTCCTGCCTCATATTCCCACCTGGAAATACAGATGGCAGAATGGCCTCCAGTGTTGCCAGATGTGGAGGGGATCAGGTATGGCAACATCACTGTCAGTCATTTGCCCCGAGTTCTCCTCTGATCTCTAGCACAGATTTTACACTTTTTTTTTTTTTTTTGGTAAAGCATTTCTTTCCTTTGGGTCTCTTCCTTGCTCTGGAGGAGCCAGTCTTTCATGACATGTATGATGGCATTTGGGGAACCAGGGTATTCTGTGCTACAGCAGTGACAGAAATAATTCTGAAGGACAGGTGACCTGAGACATTAAATAGTGGGCAGATGCAGGCAAATTGCCTCAGTAAGCACTGTGATTGTGTATGATCCTTTCCACCTGCTAATGAATATGCATGTAGAAAACAAGAAACTAATTTTTTTAAACTATGTTGAGTTTGCACTGGTAGTGAATAAATCAGAATGATAAAATGTGAAGTCATCCATATTTAAGATTTAACAGAAAAGGACAGTTATAATCTGCCTGGGAATAAACATAGGTTCAGAAATAGAAAGTTCCTGAATGTCAGAGGAAGGAGATCTGTAACACTTAGTAAGCATTCACGTCTGTGACAAGGGAAAGGGTAGTTTTCAGGTAAGTTTACAGATGGGACACAGTTGTCTGAGGCCATAATTTCCAGAATGTCAATGATCCTGATCCTTCTTCTCAATCCCACAGACTGCTTTGGCAGGCTGAAAAGAACTGTGAGTAATTAGCACCAAAAAGAAATTAATCTGAGAAGACAAAGGCTATCATCAAAGGATAACATGGTAAGGAAAAAGACAAGGCTGATAATAAAACTGTAATGGGAACTGGCAGAAGAGAACCTCCACAGCTGTAAATTTTGGCATAATCTTGGGCATTATTAGAACAGAGAAATTTGCTTCTCTTAGATTTCCTAGAATAAGGATCATAAATAGGTGAGATAACCAAATTAATAAATAACATAGTTGTATACATTGTCAGCTACTATGTAATCCTGGACATGAATCAAACTCTTTGATATTTAAATGTTGACCCTTTCGTAACGGCAGCTCTGTTTCTGCCACTCAGCATACCGTGTAATGCAGAAGTTCTGGCAGTACTCAGTTGTGAAATAAACCCTGTTAGATCTTCAAACTCAATATTCCCTTGATTACTGCACAGGTGGACTCATATTCAGAGCAGTTTTCACACCAGCACAACCAGATCAAGCCTTTTACAAAACACAGAAGTCCTGGTTGCTATGTGATGTGTATCCTCCTCCCAGCTGTATACCTGAATCGTTTAATGTATGGATTTACTTGTTACCGTGGCTGGCTTGAAACAAAGGCCAAAATCCACATATATCTGTGTCCTGGATTATTCTGGTTTCCATAGTTCTCTCTTTTATTTAAATATTTAACAGTTGTTGCATTTAAGTATTATTTTACTCAGCAATATGAATATCCCTAAATCTAATGGCAAAGACAATTGTATAAAAAAGGGAGGCAACAGTTCCAGGTCCTTCCTCAAATTAAGGGAAACAGCAATTTTAACCTGAATCTTGCTAATTGGTTATTTAGTTGCAAAACTGGTCTTAGAAAGATAAAGCTTCTTGTTTGAGAGAAGTGAGCTTTACATGATGTGCTACGCTTCCCTCCAGTCTGGAGACAAGCAGATAATTACCTTTAAGACTGAGGATTTAATACTCCTTTTTTTCTCTTTTCCTTTTGCTTTTTTGTCCCTCAAACCAGGACATTCTCCTGCACTGGCTTTCTGATGTCCCTTCCCCTCATTTGGATCTTGATTTCAGATAATAAATCTGGGTAGCAGAGAGGCTCAGCCATAGGTGGTGCAGCTCTGTGTCTTACTGGGCCTTGCTTTAGGAGTTTTGCCAACAGTTTCACAAGGGCAAAATTCAGTCTTCCCACCGAGAAGGATATGGAGCCAAATTTCCTACCCTGTACATCGGGGCTGTGTCTTGCTGCAGCTAGAATTTGAGCTGCAATATTAAATGTTACAGTGGTTTTGCTGTGTAACTTCAGGCTGGCAAAGTGTACGCAGCAGCTGTCATTGTTAAAATCAGTGATTCACTGTGAAGATCAAAAATGACTTCTTCTTTGACTTAGGGCCTTAGTTCACCCACACAGCCCTGTGTGAAATAGCATAAAGATGCTTTGCCCTAAATCCATCCAACCAAAGTCTACAAC
The DNA here is from genome assembly GCA_013397275.1 of Burhinus bistriatus. Lineage (NCBI taxonomy): Eukaryota > Metazoa > Chordata > Aves > Charadriiformes > Burhinidae > Burhinus > Burhinus bistriatus. The sequence continues at coordinate 190,659 of VYXH01003217.1, read as the reverse complement.
CAAAGGTGATATTGTTGTACAAAGTGATTCTTCAGTAGGGATAATGAACCAAGCTAATCCAACTGCATTGCCTTTGGGAAAAAGTAGCTTGCTTTGATGTGGTCAGTCAAAATAATGACTGCAAAACAAAAATGACAAAGTGCTAGGAACAGCTGCCAGGATCCTGATTTTCCTCGTGCTCCCAGACAAGTGGCCTAGCTACCTTGTTGGGATGAGGGTCATTGGTACCTGTTGCTTGACTGGCCTCACAAGGGTCATGTTACACGCAGCGCCTTTTTCTCTGCGGGGAGGAAAGCTGGGGAGAGAGCACGCACTCATGCTGGAGGTTAGAGCTGCCTTCTGGGTGATGGTAGGTGTTCGCCCACCACTCCGAGGGGATGCCTTGATCTCTGGGATGGAGGGATTCCCAGTTCTGGCCAAGTGCTTTAATCCATGAGGTCGGTATTGAAAATGCAGCGTCACTCTCTTCATTTAATAGGTCTCTTCAGAAAAGGCTGAGCAGACTGGATCAGCAATTTCCTGTTCATCCTGTAAGCTCTCTGTGGAAGACAGGTTCATGATTTAAATGCCCTTGATCTCTCTAAAGAGGCATGGCTCCCAAAATAGCTGAAGGAGACAAGGAGGTCGCCAAAGCAGGAATTTCTACCTCAGGCCTATGCAAGAGTCCACTTTGTGCAGGAAACACGGATGGTCAACATGAGAAGTTAAGGAGATCCCTCACTGGTTGTCCAGGGATGAAAGTTTTGTTAAAACAGAATTTAAAGTAGACGTCTAAATAAGGCAGGCTTGCTCTTAATCTAAGTTTGTATCCTTATGAAATATTAAGCACAACATGAGCATACGGTAGATCTATTTTTAATACCCACGTCTGTGCAGGTTTGCTTCTATTGAGTCATAGCTAATTAAGATAGCTCTGCTGTTCACCTTTAAATAACACGATTTATTTATTTATATATTTATTTAAGCAAACAAATCATTTCAGCTTTCAAAAAAACCCACCCAATATCTTTTGAAAAATTGGACACGGGGAAACAGAGCTCTGCATGTTCATTTGATGATCTAAACATTAGTCAGAGAAAGTCTAACAGTCTGGTGAACCACTGGTTAATTTTTATTATCTGGAGAGAAGGAAGGAGGAAATTTTCAGCATCAATATTTAAAATGAAACTATTGACCTGAACACCTGTTCCACTTTTTAAATTTTTTTTTTATTTTATTTCAAGAGTACTAATTTTCTGTGCATGGCGGAACTTGGAACAGACGCAATGAAGCAGAAGTTAGAAGAATCTGTTTGCTCTGATTGCTGGCCAGAGGGCAATGAAGGGCTACATAGCAATGCTGAGGGCAAATGAAAAGCTCTTTCAAATTGATCAAAGTCTGCAAACCACACAACTTTTCTCTCCTGCTTATTTGTTTGTTTGTTTTTTCCAAAGACCTGAACATATCAACATGTTTTCAAACTTTCTGGTTTTAACAGAGAGTCAGTGAAAGGTCAGGTCTATTTTAAGCACATGTGCATTTTATGTAAAGAGTAGAACAGTGTATGTGCAGATGAAATAAATGATGTCATAACAAGCTACACAGCTCACATGCAGGCATAAAGAATGAAACTCTATTAAGTGTTGTATTAAACAGCTTCATGGAAGTTTGCGTGTATAATTTCTTTAATTTACATTTTTGTAATCGCTCATCATAATGGTACAGATTTTGCCTTCTAACTCAGCATCCCAAAGTGCACTGCAAACATTTTGCGAATTAAATCTTGTAACAACACTGTAAGGTAGGAAACCAGAAACAGCACCATATTTATGGTTGATGGAAGCCAAAACAAAAAGCACAATTTTGCTAGCTCTCCTGAGTTTTTCATGTCTCAGATTACTTGGTATTTTTCTTTAAAAAACCGTATTAGCTTCCCATGGGACATTTGCTTGATGATGAACCTGTCCCAGGAGTTTCTCCCTCTGATCCTGCCAATACACAGACTAGTCTCCTCAGCTATGCTGGTGCAACTGTTAATGGGGGCACTGTAAACTCAGAATGGTGAAATTACCTGGATTTAAAATGGTCCCGATACCTGTTTCCTCCCTAAATTGTTATCGTAAAATGGATTATATTCCTAACCCATTTCCTAGCCCAGTGACCCTGTGGTGGTGCTGATGCAGATGAAGGGGAAGTGAATCACAGCGAAGGGACAGAACGAGGTAGACAGAGGGGGACCTCTCTAACAGGCTGTATGGGACTGCATACCATGGCTTTCTGCTAGCTTGCTTTCTTAAAAGGCACAAGTAAGCAGGTAAAACCTGGATTTTGAGGGGGAATGGAGGGTTATGTGAGTGCCTATGTTTTATGCAATGGATTCCAGTGAATAAGGAAACCTCCTAATTGAGCTCCAATGTTACGTTTCTCTCACAGCCAGGGAAACAAACTGGACTACCAGGATAAATACAGTTAAAGCTTTGTTCAGACTTTCACAACTCCTGGGAGTGAATTGCGGTGTACTCTTTAGTAATGCATACCATCCCCGTGCTTCCAGGTCCTCGGCAATACATGCTTTATACACTGCAGGGGAAAGGATGATTTAATGTTGTCGCAGTACACTGAGTATCTCTGGTATCTGTGATTGTGTAGAATGGCCTCTACTTTGGCTCTGCAAAGAGCTTTCATCATGCAGTAAATAGCCACAGGTAAATAAGCGGGAATGATCACCACTTCCCTAAGAAGAGGAGAAAGAGAGAAAAAGGGAGAAGCTGTGGCTGTACTGAAATGGAGCACAGGCATGCTATTAAGTTGAAAGGACCCAGGACTTCATCCAAGAAATCAAAAGGCCTCTTACCTCTTCCAGAACAGAGCAAAGCCAGTGTGAGGGAAAATGTGAATCATTTAAAAGAACTAGTCAAAGAGGTCTCATCAAGGTTCTTAAAAAATACATGGCCTGAAAAGTAGATTATAGGCAGAATATTAGATAATAGTAGAAAAACCAGGTCAGAATTACACATCAGTCAAAGATGCTCATTTGCTTACTCATAAATATTATTGAGACCTGACAGGAAACTTTGAAGATTTTTTTTTTTTCTGGGAAGAGAGTTGCCTGCAAACTCTTTTTTTAAAAAAAATCACAAAAAGGAGTTCTGTTTAAATGCCCATTTTGAAATAGGAAAGATGAGGTTTCTGACTCAGTCTTTTACTGGAGTCTTCATCCCACACCTCAGAAACATGTCTATGGGTGAAGCCATTAAAAGTAAGTGCGTAGATTACTCTTTGTTTTGAGCAAAAAGGCTTTCTTGACATGAAATAATCAGTTCAAAGTGTTCTTACCAGCTCTCATCACTGTTACTGTTCAGGTTTGCCAGCAGCACTGAATGCTTTGCACGCAAGAGAACTTCTTGCTTATGCTCCAGGACCTCATAATCTTAAAAGCAAGCAAACAAACAAAATAACCTGAGAAACTAAAAGACACATAAAGGAACAAAGAGAAAAGAAAAATGAAAATAGTCATGGAACAAGGAATTATGTGCCAGGGAAGGAAAAGTGCGAGAAACTAGGAAAATTAGCTGATCAGTGGTAGGTTAACATGTCATCAGCAACCCCTGAGAAGTTTTGTGTTAGATTGATAACATTAATACTTCCTAAGTCTGCAGTTTTCCTCTCCAGCTGTTTGCAGTATGTTTGCAGCGTTTTCCCTTGCCTTTCTCTGACAGGCAGGCAGGGAACCAATGTGCAGAGTAGACCTGAAAGACTGAATTGATTACTTTTCTGCAGGTCCAAAGGAAAAAATGGAATATTTTGGTAGAATCAGATCAGAAGATAAACATATTTGTATGTCAGCTCAGGAATAACTTGCCCTACATAAAACCTAAGAAAACACAGATGGCTGCAGGCAGAGAGGCTGAATACCCCCTTTTCCCTGAACTACTGACAAAGGGTAGGGGGCAAACCACTACGTGGGAGGGTGAGCAAGAAGGGGCAGGATGTCAAGTAGGACTCCTTCACCTGAGGTCACTGGTTTCCATTAAGTACACATTGGTAATTAGACACCCTATGACGAGATAGCTGTTTAATGATCTACAGTCAATTGCTCCCATTTCTTCTGGAAGACACTAAGATATGCCACAGTAGCAAGCCAAAATACATTACATACTACAATATGGCTTTTACTGCACAGCACTGAAGGGCTGCTTTACTGCTCAGGCACTCCACTTAGGAAAACAAGAGCACAATCTGAGAGGAGCTGAGGTTAACAGTTATGAAGACTGTTCTTGGTTCTAAACTTTAACGGATGGAAGTGGCCTTCAATGACACTTAGAGCAATAATGGCACTTAGAGTAAAACAAGTTGAAAAGAGATGGCATTGTGCCAGAGGTTACCCTGCCTACATTTTCACGATGAACAGAGGAATACTTATCATCTTCGTTATCATTTTACATTCCGAATTGGTCCCAATTCACAGTAAGGAAGGGGAGGTGGGAAGGTGATGAGGGAGAGCAGGAGAATTACTTTAGATGTTGTTATTTCTGACATTTCAATTGCAACATCCATGTTATGATATGTTAATGATTTCCTTTAGCTCTCTAGACCCATAGCCTTATGATTCCTCCTGAAGAACAGCAATATTCAGAGGTGTGTCTCTTAATGTACTTGCATAACACATTCGATTACTGTTCTTGATCATTTTATACCAATGATGTACTTGGATCTACAGAAGAAGACAGTGTCTGTGATAGTTCACGGAAGAAAGAGCTTGTGCTTCATTTCAGAGTAACCTTATTGTTCAAAAGCAAATTTTAAGTTGCTTAAAATCTGGCCAGGTGGCAGATGACTCTAGTTGATGGCAATAACCTGAAGCTAAAGTGCTTGGTGCCCAAAGTCCAGTTGGTGACATTATAGATGGAACGTGCTGAGAAACTAAGCACTGTGGAATTGCTTGTTAAGGTAATTTGGGATGACAAGAATGTGAACTGACCTATAGCCACCTGTTTTGTGTTTCCACAGCCAAATGCTGTGTTTTTCCACTGAACTCAGAGCTGGTGGTATAAGGCCTTGCTGGTAGTTTTCTACTTTACCTGTGATTTCTTTTCTGGAAGAATTAGATGGTTATAAGAAAGCTGAGGCTAAAGAACTGTCACTGTGAAGCATTATGGAAATTCAATATAATTGAAAAGGAAGGAATAACAAAGAAAGTACAAATGTTGAACAAACGCCCTCCATATTTTGAAAGGTTAAGGCATGGGTAGAAAATAGCTGTTTTCTGCTCTGAAGTTTTCTTTCGGCATTAGGTGGGAAGAAGCCTTACATGCTTTAATCTTTTCAACTTTCCTATAGAAGTTCAGGCTGGTGCAACTCTTCTTTATACTTTAGGGTTCTAAGTATTCCTGTATTATTGCCCCCGCCGTCCGTGAATCTACAGCTTGTAACACGCCAAAATTTATCTAGTCAAGGGGGAGTTGTTTGGAAGACTATCTCTGAAAATTATATTGCTCATGGTACCACTCATCAGTGGAGGAGTGTTATTGCAAAGAGGCAGTTGTTTTACTTCTTATGTATTTAATTGTGTTAATATATAGTAATGAATTTTTTGCCTGTCAGCCCAAAAGATGCAATGGTCCCTTGCTTTCTGCTGTTAGAGGAAGGAGCCTTAAGTACTCAAGTTGTCAAAAAATGTTAAACTCTGTTCTTTCAAATGATTCAATGTAAGATTTATTTCAATGGAAAAAGAAAAAAGACAGAAGGGAAGCAGCTCTACACAAAGAATGACTTAGCTGTTGATGTCAGGGTTGGCCATACAATTTGAAATCAGAAAGGAAGTTGATGGAAGGGATGCATTTTTGTGAAAATTTTCATGACAAATGTTCTCATTTTTCACCTTTTGTTGGTTGTATTTTTCACAAAAGCGGGCACCATCATAAGCCTCAGCAATTCTAACTGCAAGTGAGCACACAGAACAGAGATTGCTTTCAGGAGTGGCCATTATCAGATACACGAATTTGAAGAAATACCAGTGCCATTGCCTTCACTTGAAACATACACATTCTTCCCAAGATTTCTTTCTTTTCCTCCCAAACCCTTATATTTTCGCCTTGAATTCCATGAATTCCAGTGTTATACACTTAGTAGATGTAGTGTCTGTTTTGTTTTGGATTTTGGGGGTTTTTTTGAGGCTACTTCATAATATCTGAAATTCCTGAGAGTTCCTTTCTAAACGAATAAAGTCTTACTTGTCGTTTGAAGAGACTACCTACTTTAAACAGGGTCTGTTTACACACAAAGACTGCGCCAAAAGGGATACAACAGACAATTACAAGACAGGTTCAGTTGAGTGATGGGCCCTCCTCCTTTCTCAGGAAGTGAAGAAAGGATGTGCCTTGCTAAAAAGGATGTCGTGGGAAACCCCAGATGAGGAACCGGTGCCTCTCCTGGGGCTATTGCATTCCTGCATATATTGGTATAACGCCCATGCATGACTGAGCAGCTTAAGTCCATGCAGCAACTGAGAGAACCTGCTTGCAATATTGCTAGCAGAATCAAAGACTAAGTTTTGTAATTCTGGCCTATTTTTATCAGTGCTTAATCTTAAATTATGAACCCTTTCCTAAAGTTAGTCACCTGTTCAAACTCTCTCTCAAAATTTTGTCAGAAGAGGGGAAGAGGGACTGAGCCTGATATAACTCAATAATTCTCTCTCATACAAGGCTTTGCCTATGCAGGTTTGACTTCTCATCTGTTTGGACTAACCTGATTTTTTGTTTCTCACATGTCTAAGAGCTCTGCTTTAATGTATAGCCATGATACAGCTCATTCCAGAATTCGTCGAGGTTGATTGTCCAACTAACATGACTAATAGAGAATTTTATGATTCTTCATACTGCATGAGAGCTGCTGGTGAAAACTGGTCTCTGGGAGCCAATAATCTGGAGTTTAATTTCAGCACCAAGAAAAAAAATCTAAGTTATTGACTTGTAAAAACAATATTTCAAAAAACCAAAGATCAAGACTGTGATCAAATTGCAGTCTGACTGTGATTAAACCAGCTTCTGGTATTACAAGTGTTACTACTCCAACAGAGTGATCTGTTTCCCACCATTGTGTCCTTTTTTTCTAGCTGGAATTCCCTCTCTTACCATAACCAGCCTGGCAGGCAGCTCGTCCATTGCCTCTTTACCTGTCCTGGCACAAGAAATCCCTGCCCAACCCCTTCCCTCCTGCAGTAGGACCCTCACACTGCTCTCAACCCTGTCCTATTAATCAACTTCATGGTTGCTGACTCTGAACTTGATGTCTTTGAAAAAGCAACTCAGCCCTGGCAGAGAGGTCATAGATCATGACAAAAGAGAGAAAACTGAAAATCTGAAACCCTTGACATCAGAGGGAGTTGTTGCAGATAAAAAGTGCTTACAAAAGAAGAAGAATCTCAGCTCCTCAGGCAGCAGTGAAGATAAACACTTAGGGGAGGTGATGCTCATGAGATCATGCTTTACAGAGAACATAGCATTCAGGTAGGAATCAAGGCATCATATCTTTGGTCTCAGAATAATTTGTCAGTCAGTCATTGCCCCAACAAGGAGAGCAGGACAAAAATATTTTGCATTCAGAGAGTAATTAGCTGAATATCACTCACTTACCCTCTGTGACAGGTGTCACAGAGGTGTGTGACACACCAGTGCCATTTCAAAGGAACATATAACAACATGGAAAGAGTATTGGGGCTTGGATATTGTTGGCCAAATCATGCTTTTTTTCTTGTTGTTCTCATTCCAACATGGGAAAACACAGAACTCTTCAGATGTCAGGGTAAAAAAAATTGGATAAAACACATTTGCATGAACATGTAATTCAGATCCTCTGTCTAAGACTCAAGATCACGTAGGGAAGCAAGAAACAGCAGCTGTCATAGCCCTTCCATGCCAAAATGCGTATAAATTTGGGGAGTAAAGAGAAGCTGGAAAAGAAAATGAACAGTGCAAGTCTAAAACCAGAACTGTACTCTATGAAATTCTATTTTGAACTGAGGGACAGATTAGGTAGTGAGAAAGGCCTGAACTAGAGATTGGAACTGAAGAAAAAAATAGCAGCACTTGGAGGCAATGTGTTTGAAGTTACAGCAATCACAACTGGATTTCAGCAGAAAAGGAGCAAAAACTGCAGAACTGCAGAAGAAATATCATGTCTCAAAAAACCAGAAGATCCCAGGGAGGAAATTTTCTTGAATGCTAATTCCAGTAAAATATTGGAAGGAGGAGAAGGAAAGGAGCATGAAATAGCAGAAAAGCCCTGCAAGAAAAGATAATCACAGGTTTTTTGAAGGTTTGGCGGGAGTTGCTGCTTTTACAGTAGGAACTGTAATGAAACAGGGAAAAGTAATGAATACTGGGATTAATCTATCCTAATCTCACCTAGTTTCCTCTCTAAGCAATACAGAGAAATAAGCACTTCTAAATTGCAACTCACCCCATCTTCTATAAGTCCTCTAAAGTTCTGAGGAGAAGGATCTGGGGGTCCTGGTAGATAGGAAATTATCCATGAGCCAGCAATGTGCCCTTGTCGCCAGGAAGGCCAATGGAATCCTGGGCTGCATAGGGAAGAATGTGGCCAGTAGGTCGAGGGAAGTCATGCTCCCCCTCTACTCAGCACTGGTGAGGCCACAACTGGAATACTGTGTCCAGTTCTGGGCTCCCCAGCTCAAGCGGGACAGGGAACTACTGCAGAGAGTCCAGCGTAGGGCAACAAAGATGATTGGGGGATTGGAGCATCTCCCTTATGAGGAAAGGCTGAGAGAGCTGGGAGTCTTTAGCCTGGAGAACAGAAGGCTGAGGGGAGACCTTATTCTTGCTTATAAGTATCTAAAGGATGGGTTGGAGGAGGATGGGGGCAGACTCTTTTCAGTGGTTCCCAGCAACAAGACGAGGGAAAAAGAGCACAAGTTGGGACATAGGAAATTCCATTCAAACGTAAGAAAAAACTTTTTTACGGTGAGGGTGACAGAGCACTGGAACAGGCTGCCCAGGGAGGTTGTGGAGTCCCCTTCTCTGGAGATTTTCAAGACCCACCTGGATGCAGTTCTGAGTAATGTGCTCTAGGCATTCCTGCGTCAGCAGGGGAGTTGGACTAGATGATCTCTAGAGGTCCATTCTGACTATAAAAATTTCCATGATTCTGTGATTCCGTAAATCAGATTAGTAATGGTTTAAAAGTTCCTGTTTCTCTTCATTTACTAAAAGAAGAGTCTAAAGTTCCTGGCTCAGATGAAGGTATCTAGATTGTAGTTGTCTACATATCATTTCCCAAAGTGGCTAAAACTCCACAGGGAAATTTCAGAACACAAAATGGAAAACTGAAAGCAGAGACACCACAAACTATGAGACAGAACAGTTCACGCAAGTCTTCACAACATCCCACTTCAACATCATATGCTGACATAGAAACTTAAAGAGTTTGATGTTTGTAGTGGATAAACTTTGGTATTTGAAGTACAGGTAGAAATCAGAAGTTAAAAAAAGCTAACAAGAGGCTACAGACTCACAACAGAGGTTCTAAAAAACACCTGGCATCACTGTCCTAATGAAACCAACAGAGTTGTCCAGTACAGTCTGGAGAATGCAAGACTTCTCCTGTTCATAAAGAATACAAAACTATCAGAGAACCCAACAGTAACGCCATGCGCTGGAGAAGTGAAGGTCATTTAGCACGACTGTAAAGTACAGAAGATGATAACAGAGCAAAACTTAAAGAACAACAGAATAAATTCAGGGCTGAAGTGCCCTATGAAATCCAGGTGTCACAAAGAAGGACCTTTGGGAGTATTCTCCACTTCTTTCATTCCTGTTAGAGAGTTTTCTTGGCTAATAATAATCATTGTCTCTTTTCCCTTTTCAGACTGTTATACCAAGTCTCCACACAGAGTTATACTGTGCTATGTTCAGAAAATTCTTGTATAATGTGTTAAGGAACTGAGCTCCATGAAACCCTCTGTAGGACTGAGGAACCAGAAAACCAAGCAGTTCAATGTGAAATCTCATATGAGGCAGAGCTGGTTGGTATTGCCTTTTAGAAACATAGTAACAGAACAAACACTGGCACAGCACATCCCTTCTACTCAAACTTTGCTTACAGAAATGCATCACTGATCAATTACTTTGGAAACTACAAAGACAAATAACCTGGCAAATGGTAAGTCATGGGTTAGTTAATATGAAGGATTATAAAAAAAAAGACCTTTCAATTCTTCATCTCAAGAGACACATCAGAGTATTTTCCTACTATTAACTTATGACAAAAATAATATTAGAGACAGGAGGTGTATCTATATCACAAACTCAAACATCTGCACAGAAACAGGAAATTTACAGCAGCAGAAACAAGCCGGAATTTTTTACCTCTAACCTTAAAGCTAATACATATCTGAAAGAACTGAAGATCAACCAAACATCAATATGGTGGGAGGTATTAAGTCCTTCTGGTACTTGAGGGAGAGACCAATATGGAGACTGTAGACATCATTGGCTGCAGCCCAGCTTCAGCTGAATCAGAAGGGAGTGTATGACATACTAGAAACCCGTGTCCTGGATAGTGACATGTAGATGCCCAGATGAATCTATCAAGTGAAAATTAACTACTGTCAGGAAAATATTAAGAAAAATGCTTAGCAGAGCACTCAAACCACTTAGTAAAAATACTGAGTGGCAGCAAAGGACTGAGTGGAGATTCTCTATTTTCACTAGCTGTGCCTGTAATTGTGACAGCAGGGGCCTGTAAGCTATGCTTGCTTTCTCTCGAGTGAGCATCCTAACCATAAAACACTGTGGTCATGATTTCTGTCTGGCACAATAAGTATTTTATGAACCTCTACAAAATAGAATAGCTTTAGCTGGAAGGAGTCAAAGAAGTTATGTCCAGAGCATTTATCTGGGAGGCAGGTGATGCAGGTCAGAGGATTTTCAGAGCTGAGCCTGAATTTACTACATTCACAACCGATGGCCTTAAAGCTGGACTCATGGGTTTAGGCCAGGTACTGCATGATGTCAGACCTGAAAAGTGTATTCTGGGCCTCCTGAATGGAGCAACTTCTAGAGGTAACAATAAACAGGACTTCAACCCCATTTTCAGATCTCGGTAGAGATCCAGTGCAAGCAGGGTATGCAGCTGCTCAAGATTTTGACCTTTCCTATAGCAAAGTATTTAGGGAACATTAGGGAAGCATGGTTTATTGAGTTGAGTTGCCTCCAGACCTAGTCAGTAGCTAAGTAAAATATTGAATCTACACTCTTTCACACAATGACTGCTGTGGTAAGTGGTTAGCTTTCAGGTTCCTAATTTCTGTGGAGAAGCTGCCAAGGGACTTTAGTACAGAGTGGATTCCCAGCATACAGTGGGTAAGTGCGACTTGACAGCTCTGTTCAAAGCAGAAGATCCAGAAGTTTGGGAAAAGGAGGGAGGAGGACTGGAGGGCATGTCACCCTGACTTGAGGAAGAAAAGCAATGTGGCAAGTGGCGAAAGAAGAGGATGTGCCAACCAGCAATGAGAAGAGTTGCCTGAATTGCACCCGTGTGCCTCAAGAATATCTCCTTTTCTGAGATGCCACTGGTACTGTGCTCTGAGGATGTCCCAGAGGCACAGATTGCTCAAAGCTTGAGTGTTTCCACTGTTCAGGGAAAAATATCCCTCCCTGTATGCTTGCGCTGCTTCATACTACTCCCCGGGCATCTGTTGTTGCCCACCATCAGATGCTGAACTACACAGACCCATCATGTGACCTTGGACAGATGCTCTAATGCCCATAGCTTCACTCCAGCGCTACCTCTTTTTTGACATACGTTTGTTACTACTCATTATTCTTCTCAGGAAGAGGGCAGTTTCAGTGATTTATCCTGAGAGGAATACCAGAACATTAACCTCCCTTCATTACTGGGTTTATGCATTTCTTTCATACCCTCCATTTAGTGCTTTGCACATTGCTTGTCACTTTGCAGGTTGAAAGAAAGAAGTAGTTATGGAGGACATAAGGCAGAAATGCATACTGAAAACTGAGAAAACAGTATACACCCAAAATGAAATGTCTGCCCTCAGCGGGTACTCCTATCCACTTCTAAACTCCCTATTAATAATGTTTTAGGCATTGCCTGAATTGCTGAATGAAAGGCAATTTGTGAGATGCAGAGAGAGTTGTAATTAAATAAATGCTTTGTTTTTACCACTGCCAGAAGCAGTCAGATGAAAGAAGGATCTTTTCGTAAGTGAGAAGACCATTATAGGTTGAATGTCTTTGTACACTAGTTTTAGAAGCTGTCCATAGCTGAATAAATACTAAATACTCTTTTATAATGCAAGGTAGGATGTGTGTTTCAGCTTTAATAGCTACTAACTCATTTAGCTGGAGGGTAACACCGGGCTAATCAAAGGTCACTGGAGCCCCAGTTGAAGTTGAATGGGAGTTGACAGCTTTCCAGAGTAGCACACAATTCAGGGGGATTTTTTTTTCTGCAGGAGCAGTATTCATCTGGGATTGACACAATGCTGACTTTGAAAACGATTAATTCAAATCCTTAAAGACCCTGCAAAATCAGACAACTTCTCAAGTTTTATCCCAGGGAAGAAGTGTTCATCTGACAAGGAAATTCTGGTCTCAGACAAATTACTGAATTCCAATAGCAATATGTGTCATAAACAGCAGCAGGAATCAGGGACCTGCTCAGACAACAAATTTCAGGTGGTATAGTTGCAGTTTAAAATGACACAAGCCACAGAGTCTAAGTGTGATTCATGGAAGAGAAGCATGTATTTTTGCATTCACAGGGACAAAACAGTAGAAAACACAAGAAACAACAAGGAAAGTATAGGAATATTTATTTGTAAGATTAAAAAATATATACTTGAAATGTGCACAGTCTTTCACAGGCACACGAACCCTCCAGTGACGTGGTAAATGAAAAAGAACACGTTCAAATGCCAGCCATTATTTTTGAAAGGTACTGTGTCTGACTGCATCATAAGCTTGGATTCATATGGTATATTTTACTACCTTTAAGAGCCAAAGTTCATCGTTCGAATGTGTGCATGTACATGCTCTCTGGCAGATGCAACCGGCATCATTGTGTACGCAAAATGATTATCCTCCCCTGCAGACTTGCTGAGTGCAAGTGAGTGTACATGTGAAGACATGCAGCCTATTTTATGATTGTAAAATGATGCCCAGCACAAAAATACACTTTTATAATAGTACTTGAAATAGTTATCTGTAATGCACCCTTACAACCAAGATTACCCCTTTGAATACGTCACACACGTGCGTGTGCGCACACACATACACATGTTGTCTTATAATGTACTTTGGTAGATACTTTAATACAATGTACCATTATATAAATAATTATAGTGGAATTAAAATCAGGTCAAGAAGAAATTTGAAACTCATCATTTAGGGAAAAAAATGAGAGGAAATATCATACAATTAGAAAATAATTAAAATTCTAATGAATCTATCTCTGACAAGGATGTTTGTCCATGAACTCATGGAGAGAGGGGATGTTCTTTGGAAAGATAATGAAGCAGAAAAAAATACTTTGCTCTGTGGCTACATAGGAAATTAAAAAGATTATATACCAATGTGTAATAAATATAATTACACAGTTTATGCAACTGCAGAGTAGCGTATACCCATAAATTCTAAAGTCTGAGACCTACAGCTGTCTAAACAGCCCACTGAAATTCCTTAATCTTCACTCTGTCAGGCAGTAGGAATTGTTTTCCAGAACAAGAGCTCCAGGACTGTGACTACAATAACTGTGGAGGAGGTGGCCAGTGTACAGATCATACCTTCAGAGATGTTCCTCTCTATATTTCACGCCATTTATAACACCACTCTGTATTTCCACAGCACTGGATTTGACAAAATTAGTGAACTGAAAAATAGTTTATAAGCTTCACAGCTGCCAATCTCCTACCTTTACAACCAGGTGTCACGAGCAGGGTACCATACCTTTCCACAGGAGAGAACACAGAAGGTCATTAAATTGCTTGGGTAGAGGGAAACAGTGATTTTACTTTTACTTTGTCTTCTGAATAAATCTATTATTGTGTTTAATTGAAGTTCTCAGTCATATTTAGAATTTCTAAATATTTGTACCAAGGAGAGAAAAAGAAATCAACTGAAACTAGTTCTGATTCAGAAATGTAGAAATGTCATTAAAAAATCTTAATGAAACTTTCCGTGCCATTTTAACAATTTAAAAAAATATATTAATTATAGATGGCTAAAATGTTTCGTCTTTTACAGCTTAAAATTTCAGCTTTTGAAAATACTGAGGGAAGAACTTGAGTGGCAGGGGTTGGAAAAATTTGTCCTGTAGAATTATCTGGGTTTTGCTTCCTTCCCAGCATCCTCTCTTCACTTGCTCTCTGTTTTGTGTCGTTTTTGCTTGTTCTTTTTTTTAATAACTACACTCCTCTTTCAGATATACCCTCTCAAATTCTGATATTATCTCTCTTTGTTTTGCATGACACCCGGAACACTTGGCTGCAATGATCCTTCGGTATCACTGACAGCATTAGTTAGCCACCTTAGAACATTGGGAAGCTCAGAGTATCAGGAAGAGTATCGGAACAGAAATTGTCTTTCTTTTCCATTTTCCTTTCTTCCCCATCTTGGTATCTACCTTTTCTTTTGGCTTCTCATTGCTGATTAAGTAGAAATGTTGTTTCAGAAAAGAGAACATTTCCTCCCTCAAGTATTTGTGCTGGTAGTTAATGCATATTAAAACCAAAGTCTCTTCAAATAGTTCTCCTTTGCCTTTCCCTTTCCCCAGTATATTAGAAAGCTGCACTAAAACAATTTGTAGACTAGTTTGCAAAGGGCAAAGTCTCACTCAGGACTCTTTTATTCCTGATTAGCCTGACCACACGTTCAATAAAGTGCAATTATAGATCTGCTCAGCAGTGAGAGTGTGGGAACTCAAGGGAGGAAGTCATGACTTGATTTTTTTTCTCTCAAGTATTTTTCCATTGCAGTAATCAACAGTATTCAGGTTATCCAAAGAAAAAAATCAGCCGCATTCTAGTTTTCTTCACATCCTTACTTTTCACTGCTTTCCCTAGTTTGGGTTTTGATGGTATTGTTCTGGTTTTGCACTTTCAGTATTTTTGTTGGGATATTTTTGATATAAATCTCAAGGCTGCGAGTGGAGAGGAAATGTTTTCTTGCACAAATGGGTTGCTGTATTCATCCTTTTTAGTGGTACCTGTTCTGAGTTAGATTGATTGAATTTGCAGAGACATAGTCAATTCCAAACACAGCAGGCACCTGAATTTGTAGACAAGGGTATTGTCCTACTTGTCCTCTGCTGTTGTAGTCCAGTAGAGTTAAAATAAGAGGAATGTGCAAAAATTAGTCTACTGTCAGTCAATTTATGTGCTCCTTAAGCAGTAGTAAACAATTGTCCCTTTTATATAGATCTATTTCACCATTTTGACAGGAAAATAGAAAAAAGTCCACCAAAATGGGACGTACAAGTTATTAGTCATTTAGCATAAGAGAAGCGTACCTTGATTTTCAATAATTTGGGAAGATCTATTATAAGTCATAACTAATGAACTAACATCATTCCCTGAACTACCATCTGCTGAGGGTGGTAATTATGTAAGACTAGCATCCCCAGTATGGTGGGACTCTAGCCAGTTAACATGCAGGTAGTGTGGGAAGCAGCCCTTCACACAAGTTAAGTAAAAAATAGACTGTTTAGAGTTACATGTGATGATTAGGATCACAGTAAGATGACAACCCCAGTCAAATAAATAACAGAAGTCTTTTAAGGCTATTGCCCAAGAGTAGTTATGCTAAAAGTGTACCTGAGATGTTTGAGACAGGAAGGCAATGCAACACAGCGAGAGCAGGACAGCAGGTTTGATACCCAAGTAGAGATGAGAGGAGCTGTTGGTTCCTTTAGCTTGCAGCTCACCTGTCCTGAGGTCAACTCTACCTCAGCAAGTTACTTGAAGAGTACGTACCTTTATTACTTCCGTTTGCTTGCCCAGGGATCCTTGCACTTTTTCAACACCAAATGTTATCAATTTAATGTAAACTAATCAATCAAAATAAAGTCCTGGGCCTGGAGCAAGGGGGATATATTAATTTGCACTTGAGCAACACTTGCTGTAATGCAATTATGCTGGTATTATCTAGCAGACAGCTCTGGTGGCAGATGCAAAAGAACCCTGCTAGCCTGTGATAGCCAATTTCATCATTGCCAGAAGCGTGCAGACTAGTCAGAGCCAGATACTGTCAAGGGCAGCAGACAACTGATGATAGCAACGCTTGGTCGTGTGGCCTGTTTTGCCCACAGCAGCCCCCTGGAACGATGAGCTGACTGATGATGATGCCAGGAGAAAAAGATGGGTTATGTGGCATGCAGGCATCTGCAACTTAAAGACCTCTCTTATAGCCCTCCCTCCTTGGGGCCCTTTGGGCACCTTGAGCAGTGCGCAAACAGACTTTGTAAACTAGGTATAAACTACTTAAAAGTATAAAGCATTTATTTATGAGTTTATTACTTATGAGCTCTACACTCAGTGAGCTAGGCTTAAGGAGCTACTTCTAGGCTTAGCATTAGTATGCTCATCATGAGGCCTCTGGAGGCCAGGCAGAGCTCTCAGGAGGGGAAGGGTTGGCCCTTGCTGCTCCCTGGAGTTGACCCTCAATGTTGCTGACTTGCCATATTCCAACCCCTTGTTTTTTCCTGTAATATTTTCTACTTTTCATGTTTTTCCTCTTGAATCCTTGAGCTGTGACCTACTCCAGTCTCAATAATCCTACCTCTTCAATTTTACCTTTCTTCTCTCACGTGGCTCTGCTCTACAGACCATTTAACATTTCTTTTGCACAGCTTCACAATTTCTTCAGCAGCCTCAGCCAAGGTTATGCAGCTGGGTCGTACTAGACCTGAACTGAACCATGGGGAGGGAGGTGATGGTACAGAGGGGTCTACAGAGCAAGTGGTTACAGATACCCAGCTGTACCATATCAAAAGTGACCTTGGACCACAGACACTGAACCTTTTATGTGTTTCCTGAAACAGAAGCCATTACTCCTCTCTCTCTCACCAGTGACTGCCCTGCAAGGCCCTCTAATGACAGCAGCAGCAAGCTGGTCCCCTTTTTTATCGTTAATGCTGACAAAACATTAGCTGCTTTACTCAGAGCTTATCTTGGCGACAAGAGCTGCAGTCACTAGCAAGGCAGTATGGCCAACATGTCCTATAGCAGCATAGAGGAAGCTTAGGGATGACTTGGTGTTTGAGGTCCAAAATTATGTAGGGATGATACAAAAATAATCAGTCTCCTCTTGTTCTCCAAGTATCTCCGAAATCTACTTCCTGCAAAGAGCCCTTTCATCAAAAGTTCCTCCAGCTGAGCACAATTGTGTGCAGACAAAAAGTAGTTCAAATGCTTTTTCTTGGAGAACTACCTGCCAGGTGGGTGGGGATGATCATCTCTTCTACAATCCCCATTACTTAAGCATCAATTCTTATCAGTGAATGGAGGGAGCAGAGTTCCCTTTGCAGGACTGAAACAAAAAGAAGGAAACACCTAAGTCTTTGTCCAGAGTCAGCTTCTGAGATTCAGTGTTATAGGAGGCCAGAGTCAAAGTCTCTAGCCTCTAGTTTTAGACGTGCTAAATGGTTTTATGGATAAACTTGATTTTTGTTGTGTGAATTAAGCTTGAATATAATCATATCTTTTGCTTCAAAGCATAAACTGATTATTGAAAGAATGAAGGGAAAAGTTCTGTGTCTCAGTCCATGCATTACATAATGCTGTTGGCTAGGTAAAATTAATGCAGTCTTTAAAGCACCAGATGCTAGCTGCTTCAAGAGACAGAGAATAAAACAATAATCTAATATCATTCACCTAAAACTATTTTTTTTTTATGATTGGTGGGTTCAGGAGAGTTTTCTTAGGTGGTTATTTACCCAAGGAGGTCGAAAAAGTCAAAATACCTTTATTAATCTAGCATAGTAGAAACATTTGGGCTTCACTTTACAGTCACTGAAACTGATGGGAAGCTTTCCAATTACTCTAGTAGTAATAGAATAAGGCTTTTAATTGGAAACATGCAAACCATGATAAGAAAATCTCAGTGTTTAACATGCAATTCACTGAAAATTCTCTCAGGTTTTAGAAATAATCTGATCAAGACTTGGAAGAGAAGAAGCTACCCAAAGTCAAAATGTCTATATAACAAGCTGTTTCTGCTTCATTTGTTTCCTCAAACAATTAATTCAGTGCAAAAGTATTATTCAGCATAAGTGAATACAAAGATTTGTTTTAGTATCTTATCTAATCATTAAAAATCCCAGTTAAACATAGAAAATTTTACTAGTTTAAGGCTGATGTCAACAGCAAGTCCATTCAAAGCCTGTATGCATTTTACCTTGGTAGTACAACAGATACAAATGTAATCTCCCTGACAAGAATAAAGGTATGAAAACAACTGATAGCAGAAGTGCTTTACTGCTGAGAGGTTTAAGTGAAGTGCTACTGAGATCCCAAACCTTTACATCTCGCCTGAGGGGTACAGTGCCTCACCTCCCCTGAGGCCCCTCGGCACCACACAGCTGGGAAGGTGGCTGGATTTAGATGTCCTGTGCACTTGTAGGTTTTGGAACAATCTTTTTTCTCTCTTTCCTTCCCTTTCCCTGAGCTGGAGGCAACAATGCCAGAAGGATTTAGACAAGAACATAAGAAGCAGAAATTTTGGGTTCAAATGCATCTTGGCGCACTTTCACAATTTGTTTTTGGGCAGCCATTACTGATTTTCAGCACCTAGAAATTAAAAATCGCATGTGCGCACAGTCAGTATTTGACAAATAAGAGCTGAACGAGACTTAAAATTTTTTTATGCTCTGGCAACTCAGATGTCAGTGGCATAAAAAGCAAGTTCAGTGCTGTAAATCCAGCCTTCTCACCCCCCACTGCTGACACACCCCACCTTGTTCTACCATTCGGAAAGAGTGATATTACACATCTCCCGGAGACCCACCGGTATCCAGAAATATTTTCCAAAATATTGCTGCCGTATGTGCAGGTGTTGAAAGGCATTTTAGTAGGGCAAAATTTAAACTTCATGAGTGACCCATGGGCTTTCCTTTGTTCAGCCTTGCTGCACAGGGAAGGCCAGGGGCAACACTGACACCTTCTGATAAGAGGTGGGTACATCCATTCCCTTGCTATTGCAGAGAAGCGGGATGCTCACTCTGCATCTGCAAGAGTGGGTGGTTCTCACATATATTTATATTCTCTTTCTGTAGTTTCAGGCATCTCCCCAAGTCTTTTCAAACATTGCACCTTTTCAATATTCAGCTTGATGCAAGTTTCAGCTGAAAAAAGAGATGGCAGAGAAGGAAATCAAGGGGATAAAGACTGGCAAAGGCATCCACTGGCAGAATCTGTAAGAAAAAATGCAACTGTGTTGTTTCTGTGGTGAGGTCTTCCCGTTTTGAGAAGTTCAGTTGCAAAATAATACCAAATATAAGTATTAGATACAGTAAGTCATCAGGTCATCAGTCACTGCAGATAAAGACCCTGCAGAAATAAGCTCAGACTTGTTTTTCTTGAAGAATCATTTATAAAGAGACACAGATTTAACTGCAGAGAGAGAGATATAAGGTGGTTAAAGGAACCGATAATAAATACAAAGGCTTGGGCTAAGCGAAGAAAATTTTACTTAACACAGATGAGTTGTATCACATTGCTTGTGGGGAGAAAACCCCAAATAAAAGACCTGCCTGTTCAAGAATCTAAAAAACGATGCTCACTCAAGTGAATGTAATGGGATTCAGTTTGCTGCAGGAAATCTGGGTAAAACACAATGCACTGATTTTCCATTCATATTACCACAGCCACAAAATCCACTTAGTGTTAGTGACAACTTTTTGAGTCTCCTGTTTGTGTTTTGTCTAGGCAAAGCACAGGTCTGAGATCAGTGCATGATCAGAGTATATCTCATAAATTATAGTAAGACCAAGTAACCAGTGGTGGATTAAGAGTAAATGGGACTTGATAGGCTCAGATCAATATCCTACCCTTGTTCTCCCTACACACGCGTATCACAACAGGTCAGACTGCATACGGCACTCGGATTCCTGCCAGGGTAGTTTCCTTCAGAAGCTGTCTATTCCGGAGGTTGACAACCAGGGGATGTGTTAAGGGACGCTGGTCATCTTTCAGCCCATGCGCCAGAGATGCTTTCCAAAGGAAAGCACAGGAAGGGATGGTACATGCTGCATTTCATCTTGACGTTGTATCAGGGCTCAGCTGCAGTATATATATATCTGTATCTGGCAGCTGCAAAACATTTCTTTCTATCCCATACAAGAAATAAATAACCTTCTTTCTAGGATGAGGCATTGCAGTTATGTTTCTCCACTGATAATCTAGGGTTTAGGAGCCCTAGAGAGCAGGGTTCTGAATGACAGCAGATAATTGCCTCTTTATTCAGCTAAATTGTTATAGTAGTCATGAAAACTACTTTAGTTAACTGAAGGGGTCTGAGTTTTTTTTAAGAGTGCCAATCTTTAATAGCCTAAATCCAGAATTTGTGAGTCTATTGACATCTCACAGCTAAAACTTGCTGGAACTGCAAATTTCTATGTCAGCCTTAATCTCTCTGCAAAGATGAAGATGAAAAATTCGTCAGTGTTATTAATCATAAACAAAAGATTAATAATTTGATTATTTGCTACTGAATAGCAATAGGTATACACAGATACCAAACCTCAGCCTGGCTAGTAATGCTTCTCTTGAGTAATTTAAAAAAAACCTGAAATTTTTTTTATTTCTTTAAGGGTTTTCTTTTGCAAAATCACAGAAATAATCCACAAAATATTTATTTAAATAAGAACATTTCTCAGCTACAGAGGTAACTAAATCATACACTACACTTTGCCTATAGTATTTAAGCAATGTATTAAAACTTAATAGGCTCAGTGTATTTGGAGTTTAAATTATGTATAAATTAAATGTTTCTTTTAATTATTGATCATTCCCCATTACTTGGAAACCCTTTGCAAGTGTGAGAAAAGTAGGTCTTTTACACCCTGATGAAAAATCATATTTTTAGGGTGTTTACCACACTAGAAACAGGCTTCAAAATCAGAAGTGTATTTTGCATCCACAAGCCCTTCTGCATTTAGTGCAGTGCGTTTGACTAGATTTATGCCAACGTACTTTTATTTAACAGTGAGACCCATACAACAAGCGTGGTAGTATGAGTATACTAAAACTAGCTTTAAAGTCACTAGCTCTGGTCTATGGGCCCCATGTTTGTAGTGGAAACAGGACAATTTTAGCAAAAGGACAGACAAAACTGGGTGAAGAGCTACTAGATGCATCATTCCCAGCAGCCACTGGAAAGTGATAAGAAATTACAAATATTTACTCTTAGTTTTGGGTTGTCATTGAAACTTTGCAGAAGTGAGATTGGTGAGCCATGAAATAAGACGGCATTCATGTTCAAGTATCACATAATCTGTAACAGTCAATGCTATCTGCATTAAAGTCCTGCATTTCTATACTGCACCCCTGCAGAGTTCTTTGAGGTTCAGCATAGGAAAAGAGGAGGTCTCATACTTGCTGCTTCAGGGCTTGCCTTTTGTTACTCTGAAAAAGAAGGATAAATGGTCTTTCAGGTTCATTTCTCTCCTTTTCTGCCACTTCACCACCATGCCAGACTTCCTCCTTCTTCCACTTTCCCCTCTCCCAAGCCTCTTTCAACTGCTTTTTTTCATGGAACTGCCACAGATCACTCCTTAGCAGTACGTCTGAATATGCATTTCCTGTAAACCTGCCACCAAAATAGGAAAGAATGGAAGCCAAACTAAGGCAGAGTACCCACATAAAAAGCAAGCTCCTTGTATTAAAATAATTCACCAAGGACCGAGGCAAGAGCTTCCTAAGCATAGCATTGCCAAGTTGTGTTACCTCTCTGCACCCCTGCAGAAGAATCACATTCACCTTCTGTTATTAAAACAAACAAAAAAAAAATAAGAAAAAGGGCTTCTTTTTTTTTTGCTTGACTAAGTCAAGTTTAAAAGCAAGACTTGATTGGCAAGGAGGAAAATGAAATGCATTAGAATATATAATCAAGATGTAGAAACTATTTCACTACACCAGTTCATGCTTAGCTTTCTAAGGCTTTTCTTTCTCATGTCATTCATCCATATCATTATTTCCCATAATTAATTTGTACTGAAGCACTGATTTACTCTGCTTGTGCACGTGATAACTCCGGTATTGCCTAGAATTGGGAAAGAAACATCCTTCTAAAGAACAGTTAGAGTCAAGCTCCAGCTGTTCAGCCTTGCTGAGGACTGCCTCAGCAACTTATCCCCAGACTGCAGTATCAGCAGCAGGGTATACATTCTGCTATTTGTTAATTGTCTCTGTGAAGAAAATCACTAATCCTCATTGCAGGAATTTCAGAGCGAAGCCATCTAACAGGATAAGCATTGGGAACCTACCAAATGGGCCTGGTTTGCGCAGAAGACTTTATCCAGTAACAATTTTAATACAAGGAGCTTGCTTTTTATGTGGGTACTCTGCCTTAGTTTGGCTTTCATTCTTTCCTACACAGTTTTTATATGAATTAAGCCTGGATATGAAAAGCAAGCTTTATCATCTCAGGGACTGGTTTTTATTGTACACTTGCATCACTGACTCTGCTACAATTGCTGCAGCTGTATACAGTTTCACCACCAATAACTTTTTTTTTTTGCACAAATGACATTACTTCCCTATTATTCTAATGAATACAGTTCATACAATCATATATACCAGAAATATGTAGAAGCCAATATTAGCTTCTCCATGTTTTTCCTCATAGTCTGTTTAACGTAATTAAACCATGAGGAGTCAGTTTATTCTCTGGTGTAAACTTGCATTTTTTAGGTTGCAAGAAAACATTCATAGTCCATAATCAACTCTGTCAAAATTTTAAAAAATATTTTTAAATGGTCTGGAACATCACAGCCACTCTACCAAAAAATCCTTTATCTAAGTCCAGTATTGCATCAAATAAAGAGAAAAGATGATGTGTCACATGGACAGCATTTCACCATTAGCAATTGTTTAGTTTTCAATTTACAAAACATTTTGTTGCTATGAATTCATCCAAAGGGAGAAGCAAGTAAGTTTCCAATATTAACAGACGCAAATCTTTAAATCAAAGCACCCAGCATTACACCCTTTGAAAAATCTGGCCCTTTTTTTCTATCCAACAGTTAGGATGACAACGACTGTGAACCAGAGCTGCCTGTCTGTGATGTTTGGAGACTAATCTCACATGATAATGAAAGATGGCAGACAAAGGTAATAGTTAAGGAAAAAAAACACGGTAGGAACTAACCCCAGGAGAACGCTCAAAGCGATGTGTAGAGCAGCACATAATAAAAGTTGCCAAAGTCAGGAGAGCACTAACAAGATGTACACAACTATTGGATTGGGCAGGATCCCAGTGGGCCAGAACACAATGTCCTTTGCTGGGGTTATGGTAAAATAGGAGCGAGGTCAATATAACAAAGCGGAGCCAATTTTGGCATAGAGTTCACTATGCAGTATACAGCAGGACCTTTCCAGTTGGTTTCCTACACTGTACCTTCTCCAGAAATGCAATGACATTTGTCTGTGACACAGAAGAATTCAGCATCCATTAGTCTGCCATCATAGACCCCCACTTTGGCAGGATAGAGCAATGCCCCTTCTAGGGTCATATATTTTTCATTCCTCTTTTAATTATCATAAATGCTTTCATACATTTCTGACATTGAAACAGAAAAACTGCAATCTCAATAAAAGTATTGAACCCTGAAAATTAGACTCATATTTATATGGCAGTTTAGAAATATGATGCCTTATTCCAACAGACACACATTTTGGAAGCACTGGCAAGCCATTACCTGATCAGGTTTCACACGATTACAACACACTGCTGCACCATCTAGAAAGAGTTCAAAATGACTCAGTCTCCTTATTTTTATGATGCATCATAAAATATTTTTCTTTTGTTTCTGTGCCTCCAATATTCTTATAGCCTAATGTCTCTTAATTTGAACTTATTTCCAGGTCGTCAACTCAGTTGTCCAATGCTATTGTCCTAGAGATTTACAACCAGATCATTGTTTTTCAAGCACTATTTTTCTCTGCTTCTAGTATTGCTTTAAATTTCTGCAATCTGAAAACAATATTTCTATTGTGGTCATAAAAACTGTATCACTCAATGTAATCCTGTCACACTGAGCAAGCCCAGTTTTATTTGATAAATGAAGTGCACGTTTCCAGATACTCAGATATTTTACATAACGGAATGAAATGAAATGAAATGAAATGAAATGAAATGAAATGAAATGAAATCGAATCGAATCAGATCGAATTGAATCGAATGAGAAACCCACCCTTCTCAGAAGAAAAGGTTGAGTTCTGGAGTATTTCTCTGCCCAGAAACTAATCTCCTTACTGCATTCATTCATACCAGAAGTAACATAAAAAGTTTAAAGTCCAAATCAAATGAGTAGGAGCCTTGGCCTTTACTCTCAACTCTTACCATAACTCCATCACTACCCCAATTCAATGTCCCTCAAAGCCTTGAAGACAGAACAGGGTGCAGAGGGTTCCCTCCAGGGTCAGTGGTGCAGTCGCTGCTCACAGGACGGAGGAGCTGTTGTTTTGCAGTCCATCATCTTCTGGGATGTGCACAGGTGGGGCATGCTGCCTTCTCAGTAGTACCCAAAGGGTTTTTTTCAGAAGTATCCATAAGGCTTCCAAGCTGGTTGTATCAGTGTACTGGTTTTGGCTGAGATAGAGTTCATTTTCTTCACAGTAGCTTGTATAGGGCTATGTTTTGGATTTGTGACCACAAAAATGTTGATAACACACTCTTGTTTTAGCTGTTGCTGAGCAGTCTTACACAGGGTCAAGGCCTTTTCTGTTTCTCATGCTGCCCCACCAGCAACCAGGCTGGGGGTGTGCAAGAAGTTGGGAGGGGACACAACCAGGACAGCCGAGCCCAGTTGACCAAAAAGATATCCCATGTTGTATGACATTGTGCT
Source organism: Burhinus bistriatus (assembly GCA_013397275.1). Taxonomy (NCBI): domain Eukaryota; kingdom Metazoa; phylum Chordata; class Aves; order Charadriiformes; family Burhinidae; genus Burhinus; species Burhinus bistriatus. The sequence continues at coordinate 165,576 of VYXH01003217.1, read as the reverse complement.
CAGCAATAAAAGCTGGGCAAAGAAAGAGGAAACGGACATTCAGAGTTATGGCATTTGTCTTCCCAAGTGACTGTTACATGTGATGGAGCCCTGCTGTCCTGGAGATGGCTGAACACCTGCCTGCTGATGGGAAGCAGTGAATGAATTTCTTATTTTGCTTTGATTGCATGTGCAGATTTTGCTTTACCTATTAAACTGTCTTTATCTCAACCCACGAGATTTCTCAGTTTTTCTCCTGTGATTCTCCTCCCCATCCCACTGGAGCCTCAATGTGCCAAATTTAAACATTAAGACACAGAAAGAAACAGAAAAAATACTGTTCTAAAGGATTAATGTAGGTGATGAGTAAGATTCTGAAATTTAGAAAGGAAAAAGAGATGGAAAAGAGTCTGAGACTCTTCCAAGTATAAAGGAGAAGAAGATCTAAGCTGTGAGGCTGTGTACAGTGTGTAAGTTTGTCATTTTGTCCATGACGGGTGTAAGTGGAGACTAGACAGAAGATACAGTCCTCTGCTGGATTTCTTGCAACTAATTTTTTTTGAAAGTACACTACAAACTTTGCTGCTATCCGTAAGTAAGTAGTCTCCAAGTGACTATGAGATATCCATACATGTATGATCCTTAAATCTATATGCTACCCCTACATCATCCATTGCAGTTAAAATATTATTGCATATTGTAAATTGCATATTGCAGATAAAGTATTGCAATTAAGATATTATTTACTGGGTGTTTTCAAACTGGGCCTTGTCCTCTTCCCCTTGCCCTTGAACCCATCTCTTTCAACAGCCACGTCTGTTTTGAGTAGCACCCTCCTCAGACACCACTGCTGGAAGTCCTGTCTGTGTCTTCATGGCCACAGTGGCACCAAACTAAATTTTTTTCCCAGCAGCAGGAAAGGGGGATAAGGAAGTAGAGGTAAGGGGAAGAATCTGGAGCAAGCACCTCATGGTTGAAGCCTGAAGGAATGGGGAAGGCTGCCTGTCATGCAAAGCACCAGCAACAAAGTTCCCAGACAACCCTGGAGCAGCAAAAAGGAGGGAGCTGGCTAGAGAGGGGTTTTAAACAGGCAGTTCTGCTGAAGCAGATTGAGCTTCACAGACTTGTTATCTCACAATAATAGATGTAACATGAAAATTAATCCAAAAGCATACAAGAAATTAATGAAGTTGGAGGAGAAACACTCTTATTTCTATGTGGGGATCGGGTAATGATATGTTGTCTTCTGGGTAGCTAGGATTAAACAGATTGGGAGCTACAGCAATGAAGCTAAAATGTAGTTGGATCATGAACAAGAGTTTTGGCAGAGGAATCGTGGAGAATTCTGGTAGTCTTTTGGGCACGATTGCTGATAGACTTACAGGCAGAACTGAAATGAAGATTACGAAATCAAAGTTGTGTCAGACGTCAGCTAGGTGACATTAGACATGAACGTGAGACATGAACTGAGGATAATGGAGCTGTGGCTCTGTCTATGGTCTCAAACAAAATGTTATACCCCCAGAATACATAGGAAATGAGACATCCTGACCTTTCCACATGACATTGTCTCATCTACTGTAGTCTCATTTTCAGAAAGTAGCAGTTCTATTTTTTTTAGTCTTCTGTAATTAGTTATAAAGTGCTGGACTACAAATCGGATAAACTGCTACTCGATCAAGATTTCTTTGGCATAGTTTTCCTTCTTAGTGTGTCTGAATGCCTTATTAATAGCTTTTAGCTCGTTTACATTTAAATGTAAGTCATATTAGAATTCATGTATTCCATTGATATACTAATCTGTTTCTCAGTTTATGTCAATTTGGGAACTCGCTACATCCCTGAATATTTTGTGCTCAAATTAAAACTGTTTAAACATGACAATATTTTATGACATGTTTAACAAATTAATTGCAGAAGTTTAACAATTTCATTGTGAACAGTTGAATTAATTTATCAATATGATTTTACTAGTACTGTTATTTATATTCTTCCCAGGGAAGTGATAAAATCACCATCCCTGGAGGTATTTAAAAGACGGGTAGATGTGGTGCTGAGGGACATGGTTTAGTGGTGGTTTTGGCAGTGTTACATTCACGGTTTGACTCGATGATCTTAAAGGTCCCTTCCAACCTAGGTGATTCTATGTTTTTATATTCCACATTTGTTGTAAAGATGTACAGAAAAGATAGTGGGAAATTAAAAACAAAGACCTGGAGTCAAACGTTATTTACTGCAGTACCTTCAGCTGAACTGTGTTTCACCAGTATGATGTGGATGGAATAAGCTCTGTTAGGACAGTCAGTTTTCATCCACTGGCTGGGGGCTGTTTGTTTGTAAGTAGTCACCTGCAAGACCTCACATGCTTTCAAATTCCCTGGGTTCAGGAGGGGATTGCTCTCAGCTCCTGGCTCTGGAGATGAGCACAGACATTCACAGGTGATGGAGTTACTCCAGTGGCAGATCTTGTGGTGCCAGACTGCTGGATTTGGGGACTTCTAAGACTGGCCACTTTTGTCCTCCAGATGTTCTATGCTTTGTATGCTACAGAGGGGTGTGTGTTACTTGGGTATGTTGTAGAAAGGTAATTTGGCAGGCAAAGCTCCCTTTCTCAATTTACATCTTCAAAGTCAAGGTGGTTACCTTAAGACAAAGAAAAAGCTTTGTCTTATGCAGAAAAGAATGGAACAAATAAATCTCTTCTTAAAAAAAAGTCCACATACATATCTTTTACATCTCCATGTACATAGATTTTGGACAGGATTTTTAAGTGAATAAGTCTTTCCTTCACTTTTTTTCAACTCTACAGTGACGGACTGATTCTTGCTTTGAAAAACAGCTCTGCTTTTGAGATGGGATCTCTCCTTGCTGCTGGAGTACTTGACCTCTCTGCTAAGTTCCATGTAGCTGGTAGTCCAAGCTCAATGGCCCTTCATCCCCAATATTCCTTTTATTTCCATTTTCCTACTGTGAAGTTGTTCAGTCTCTTTGGCCCTTGCTCCTTCTCTTATACTCCAGGTTCTCAGCTAGTCCTTCAGCTCCCCCCCACCTCCTCCCAGCTGAGCTTCTGTTCCATAATGAGGACTCTGATACACCCCAATAACTTCCAAGATACAGGTTACATAGCAAAGTGGAGCCTTGGAGGATTTGATGGGGAGGATGGAGAAACAATATTCAGAATTTAAAATAAGGTCTATATTTTAGCTTAGGCAGATCTGCACCACATCAGCCTGTCCAGGACAGAGTAGTTAAGTATATGTATTTACGCATTTTTAAGTAGAGAAGGAAAAGTTAGCACAAGCATATAGAAACTGTTGTATCACATCGTGCAAATGGTTTATTATCCACAGCTGCATCTGAGGAAAGTACAAGGGAGTCTACCTTATCAGCCCAAATTGGAGACAAGGTTTGCTTTCAGATTTGTTTTTGATCTTGATTATTCCTAAGTTAGAAATGTTTGCTCATTCTGTTTAAAATATCCTGTCCGACACCACTGATCTGGTAAAGTGGAAGGGGAGGTGTGGGTGTAAGGTCTTATTCCAGGAAGCCTTTCCAGTGGCTGCACTGACGTTGAGCCCTGAGGAGTTTATCATTCCTTCAACCAGTTGGTTTTAAAGCCTGACAAATTCACAGACATTGTACAAGGAGGACTCAGTGTATCCTCTGAGTAACTTTCTATTTTATTTTTAGTGCCCCTGAATCAAGTGATGGGTGGGAAGTGGGAAAGGAAGTTACACTGGGGGAATATTTTAAAAATGTCAATAGGCTGTCAGTAAAGCCCTAGAAACCAAAGCTGTGAACTACTTCCACTCCCGGCCCCTCCTCTGAGCCCTTCTATGTCCCAGTAATCATATACAAACCTCTCGCTTAGAGGAAAAACTTGTGTCAAAAATACTAAAGTTGCTGCAGCTGGTAGCAAAAATGTGGGTTCCTTGGGGCTAAGAGGCAACCTCTGGTGCTCGACCCACTTCACCTGCCCAGGAACTCCATCAGTAGAGAGCACTGTGGAAGAAAATCAAATAGCACTTCATAACAACTGCACCGTCACAACGAAGGGTTAGTAAGTAATTAATAGTTACAGGTATGAATAATACTTGCTGTAGGCAGCTATAAGCCCACCACTTCAAGGTTATAAACATGAGGGATAAGTAACCTAACAGCCCGCTGGGATTTTAACAGCTGATTAAAGATTTATTGAAAGAGCTATTCATAATTTATTAACTCTATATAAACTGTTATATGTACTCATAGATTAAAAGTGTGATAGAATAAGCTTATGATAGAAAAACAATTTCAGCACTTTCCTTAAAAAAACCCTCTGTTTAAGTAATACCAGTAAAAATTAAAGCCTGTTTTGTTTTATGGGGAAGGAGATGAGAGGGAGAAGCTGTTCTGTCTTGTTGACGTAAAATACAATATGACATTTACAAAATCTTCTTATTTAAAAAAAAAAGACTATTTTAAAACTAGTCTTTACAATAGGAGGAACATTGACTGTAATGAGATTAAGCTTTTAAGGAGAGGTAGGTGGCTGACAGCTCCGAAAGACTTGTCCAAAAGGGGTAGGATGGACATGACTTGCTGTACCGTGCTGAGACAGCACTGCTTCATTTCTGCCCTTCAAAAGCATGTTCCTCACATGATCTTTGGTTTCACTCTGGAAAGAGATAATGCGAGCAGCCATGTCACTCATTGTTCCACAAAACATTGTACAAAAATATCTGTCTGTAAAATATCTTACTGCAAGATGTCTTTTCTTCTGTTGGCCAACTTACACAAGGGCTGCAAGAGAACAAATTGTTTTACTGCTCGTCAGTTCCTGACATTTATTGTAGTTGTATATGAAGAGTGATAACAAAAGGAGAGAAAAAACTTTACGTACTGGGACAAGAGGAAGGTCAGATTAATATTATCTACCATATGGTTCCTGCTCAGGAAAAGGAGAGAAAGCTGAGGGAAAAAGGGACAAATGTGATTTGTTGTGTCAGAAAAACAAGTCTGAAATAGATTTACTGGTATTGTTCACCACGTAGATGAGTTGTGACACTGAAAAATTTACTTTCTGAAGCAAATCCGGGGGTTTTGTTGTTCTGGGTTTTCTTGGAGCTGGGAGGTATCTTGCCTCTGTCCTGTCCTAATTACCTAGTAAATCAGTCAGGTTTTTTTAAAGTATGGTCTTGAAAAGTGACTTTGCTCTACAATACAATATGGCTGTATGCTTTCAATGTTTAATGCAACCAACAAAATATGTTCTTATGTTTAAAAAAGACAATTCAGCAGCAGGAAGGCCTTTAAGATGAAGCTTCTCTCAAAACTTGTGAATCATAAAATCATACAATCATAGAATCACCTAGGTTGGAAGAGACCTTGAAGATTATCGAGTCCAACCATAAACGTAACACTGCCAAAACCACCACTAAACCATGTCCCTTAGCAGCACATCTGCCCGTCTTTTAAATACCTCCAGGGATGGCGATTCCACCACTTCCCTGGGCAGCCTGTTTCAATGTTTGATAACCCTTTTGGTGAAGAAATTTTTCCTAATATCCAATCTAAACCTCCCCTGGCACAACTTGAGGCCATTTCCTCCCATCCTGTCACTTGTAACTTGGGAGAAGAGATCAATCCCGACTTCTCTACAACCTCCTCTCAGGTAGTTGCAGAGAGCGATAAGAGTCTCCCCTGAGCCTCCTCTTCTCTAGGCTGAACAACCCCAGTTCCCTCAGCTGCTCCTCATACGACTTGTTCTCTAGACCCTTCACCAGCTTCATTGCTGTGCGTGTCAGGCCAGCCATGCCTGTGCCGATACATCCTTCACAGGCACAGCAATTGCAGGACAAAGCCCGCTGGGTGCAAATGTGCCTATTAGTGGAAACTTTTCCAAGCGCCAGTCCCCATCAAAGGTGCACTCCCCAATGCCGTACAGTCCTGCAGCCTCTTTACTGCTCTGCAGCCCCAAAACCACTTGTGGTTGCTACTGGCACTGCTGGTCACAGAGCAAAAAAGACACCAAAATATTGTGCTGTGAATGCACGGGAGGTAATCTCCACAGCGAAAGAGCAGAAGGCTGGCACCAAAATATACATTTTATGCTGGATATAAAAATGTGTGGTATTTAACTGATTTGGCCAGGTGCAGAGAGGCCAGAGGAAGGAAGAGCAGAGGAAGGAAGGGCAGGAGGGCCGGAGTGGAGCAGAAGGTGGCATAGCTGTCCACAGTTTCCTTGCCTTGGCCTGGGGTGAGCAGGCAAAGCGATGAGACATGGAGCTAGTTTCCAGGCACCTGAGATCTTAGTATTTCCATATCTCATATAGGCAACTAAAAGTTACTTCATAGTGAAGGAAGATAAATAGCTCCAGAAACTCCTCTGACCTGTCTTTTGCATCTTTCTTAACATTAGATGTTTAGAAGAGAAATAAAGATCTAATGCTTTTAAGAGTCCACGGTGACTAGCTTCAGTGTAGACAATTACCTTCCAGACTTTCACATCTGGGGTGCATACTGATCACGCACAGAGCTGTAACCCCTGCTATTTCTCAGTAAATAAGATAAGTGGCAATCCCAGCGTGTCCCTTTGAATGCAGGGCCTCAGTGAGTCATACCAATCAAACTTGTTTAAATCTGTCTCTGGTTTGTGCTTTCAAATATCCTCATATACTTTCACTGCTAAATGCAGCTGTTCAAACTGCAGTTTTACAAATACACTTGAAAGCTTTGTCTCTCTGAAAAGCTAGGAAAAAAAAAAAGATAATGAAAAGTTGGTCCCATGATGAGCAGTTTAGATACATATTACCTGCCTTTTTCTCCAGTCTTTTAGCTTCCTTTCCTCAGTTTATGGACAGAACAAAAAAATCTGAAATCCTTTTCAGATCAGTTAATAAAACGAAGTCAGAATATGCATGTGGTTTTTCTGTCATAGAAACAGTCACCACTTTTCCGCATCCTTTCAGCTTTATAGATACAATGCAACCAATGCACTTATTTTTTATTGTGTTTATTATCACAGCCAGCTGTGACATACAAGAACTTAGTTTCAAATGACGTCTTACTGCTATCCATGTGTGTTAGTTTACCTTTAAATTTGCTAAAGAAAATTAATGTATTATTAGTACAAAATGGATCAAAGTGTAACTCTGGTACTCTGGAGCCGTAAGAGATTTGATTCTGCACCGCTGAAGTCAATATGACTGCTGCCATGCACTTAAATAAGAACAGGAGTGGGCCTCTGGTCATTTGGGGCTTCAGTAGAAAGAAAGATTAGCATAAGGTTAATTAAACACAAGATAAATCATTGAAGCAAAATATAAAAAAAGGCAGACAAGAGAGAGCCAAGAGAAACACAAAGTGTGAGAACAGGATTAATACAAGTAAAAAAGAAGGAAAATCATATTTTCTACTATTTTGCATTTTGAATTAAAAATACAGATGTATAATAGATATGTATTTATTACATACCTGAACTACCAATGGTTTTCTTTTGAAAATCTTTGGCCAGAAAGAAATGAGGTAGTAAGTATAAAAATCTCAGGCATTCCCATTTCCCAGAATCAGTGACAAAAGTGAAGACATTGACCAGGGTGCTAAAGGGCAAGGTTCTCCTCCTTATCAACTTTAGCTCATTTCTTTTCTTTCTTTTTTTTTTTCTTCCCCAATACTGTAATACCCTGAAATTTTTGGGAAAAGAGATATTGAGTGTCACTTAGTAAACCAGGCTCAAGCCCCTTCTCTCATCAATGGTCCATTACATATACAAAGGGGAAGGTTATTCTACTGTCCCCTGAACAGGACAAAACAAGAAAGACCAGCATCAAAGTGTGCATTGGGCTGCAGTCATAGAATCATAGAATCATAGAACGGCTTAGGTTGGAAGGGACCTTAAAGCTCATCTAGTTCCAACCCCCCTGCCATGGGCAGGGACACCTGCCACTAGACCAGATTNTGAGCTTCTCATCTACCAACACCCCCAAGTCCCTCTCCTCAGGGCTGCTCTTGATCCATTCTCCACCCAGCCTGTATTTGTGCATGGGATTGCCATGCAAAACTACAGTCAGGGCAGTCCTGTGTGATGTGCAAGAACAGAAAGCAAGAACTCAAATTCAAGTGATCTGTCATAGGAACACTATGCCAAAATATCAATGTCATGTCTGTTGTCCTTCTTGTCTCTATATCTGTTTCTCTCTGACTTAAAAAAAAACCAAAACCACTAATTCTGGACCTGAAGTGAATTTATGGTCACTCAGATTTTGCACTAAGTCATTTCAGAGATTTTTTTGGTGGATTCTCATTTTTCAATGAAAAAACCTTCTTATTGGAAAATTCCTAGCCAGTGGCAACCTTAATAATAAAAGCTTCTCCCTGGAACTCGCAAGTAAAGAATGGAATAATCAGGTGAGGGCAAGAGTTAAGCTCTTTGTTCATCAGTTTTCCTGCAAACTGTTCATGTAAGAAAACACAAATAGGGAATCACGTCTTCCCCTGACAGATAAATGTTCTGTTGCTCCTTATTCCTATGTCTGAGCAAACAAACATACATGAACACCCCTCCTCCCACCACACACATATTTTTCTATCTGTTAATCTGAAGAGAGGTATATAGAGTAGCCTGTATACCTACTATCTAGTTATAAGAAAACAATAATGGTTTTTTTTAAAAGGAAAGTTAGGACTCCTAAAGGTATCAGGTTTCCTTCCTAGAGACATCCAATCCATTTGCACATTCGTCACACTTTTCTGACTAGTTTTGCTCTCTGCACTTTTCTGTTGGTCTCCAGGTACCACTGGGGTGGAAGCCAGAGCTGTGCTGTGCTTCTGCTTTTCTGGCCCCACTGGACCGTCTTCGCTTCACAACATGGGAAATAGCACAGTCTCTATTAATACATTTTATGACCAACCATGATACAGAAGTATAGGATGTATGTTTAGATGGACTGAAGATAGAATAATAGAAAATAGGGTTGGAAAAGAGGTCAAGAGATCATCTGCCCTGCAGGAAGACCAGAGCAGTCTACATCTTGCTAGACCTTAGAAGGTCACCTGACTTGTTCTAGCCGTCTTTCAAGGAGAAAAAAAAACCCAAACCAACAACAACAACAATAAAAAAAAACCCACCACAAACCTCTCCAGACAGCATTTTACTGTTTAACTATTCTGCCTGCTATAATGTGTTTCCTAATCCTTAATCATTTTGCAAATTAAGCCCATTGCTTCTTATTCTAGCTAAAGTGAATATGACAAGACAGTTTATCATCATAATCTTTGAAACTAACCTTCCATGTATTTAGTCTGCTGTCGTGACTTCTTTACTCTAAATTAGATAACTCAGCTGCTTTAGATTTTCTTCAGAAATCATGTTATTTAGTTCTCTGATCATTCTTTTCTTGTTGTTTTTCTCCAACTAGACCTCGTTCTACATAGTTCTTCCACTGCATTTTTATCAGATCCAAATAAGAGGATTATTCCACATCTTAAAGTATAGATAATTGCCCATACCAGTGTGATATTCACGGGCTGGTTTTATCTTGCTTTGGGTTTTTTTTTTAGTGTTTTGTTTTGGTTTTTTTTTTCCAAAAACATGATAGTTTAGATGTGTTCACTTTGTCATTCACTACACCTCCCAGCTCCTAGACAGGTGCTCCCCATTCTGTGTTTGTACAGGTGATTATTCCTACCTAGTATAAAACTTCACATCTTTCTTTATTGAATTACATCCATTTTCCCATGCCACTTGTCCAATTTGCCAAAATTATTTTGAATTCTAATCTTGTTCTTCAAAGTGTTTGCAACCCTTCCCAGCTTGGAGTGATTTGCAAGTTTAAAAAACTGTTCTCTACTCCACTATCCAAGGTCATTAATTAAAGTACTGAAGAGTACCGGCCCAGAACAGGTAACTCCCTACTTGCTTCAGTTTGGGAATGTATCATTGATGTGACTCCCTAAATATATTTTTCCAAACAGATATCTGGAGACTTTATTTTCCCCCTTTACCAGTTGCCTGCTGTGTACCAGATGGTTATCCTAGTTTTTACCGAGAAGCCTTACTTTCCTGACATACCTGATTGGGTGAAACATACTACATCTTCACCAGGCAATACTCCTTCTCATTTTCATCAGGCTGTAAAATCATGGAATTTTGCAATCTGTGGGTCCTCCTCAGTATTTTTTTCCCATTCATAAAGTTTGGTTTGTAGATGAGATTAAGGCAGGAACTTGGAGATGATTATTTATTTATAAGAAAGGGTTTTAAAAACAAGGGAATGAGAAGAAGCTCCAAAGAAGCCAGACGATCTCTTCTAACCTTCATGCTCAGTGTCCTGCCAGTGTATGAAATTTTTTGTCCCATATTTTATCTGTGGCTCTTCCTGACAGGATATTTGTCCCAATATGCCTGCGAAGCAACAATCACCGGATGGGTGCTAGTTTGATGCAGTAATACTGAAGTAACATTATGTGATAGATTCATTATTTATTTTCTGTGTGGCACCAATAGATTTTAATGCTTGGTAAATACAGTCAGTCAAATTCTTCATTTAGACAGTAATTTTTTTCATATTTTAATTCACAACATGTTATTTGCACAGAGAAAAAAAGACAAAGATCTGTCATCTGGAAAACTAAAAATATTAAAGATAGCCAACCCTGGAACTGAATTTTCTTGGTTGCCTTGTTTATGATCAATTGTATCATGAGCATGTCAGATAAAAATAACAGAGTATTTCAGGTTTTTTGTCAGGAATCATTCCTTTAAAGTATTTTTGTTTTGAGTTTGTTTTCGTTCCACATGTATATTTCAAACAGAGAATCATAAATAACACTTCATATCATAAAAGCACTCTTACATACAAAAAGAGAAAACAAAATGAAACAGATGGATATATCAGGCATGAGATTCTGATCAGTATCTGTGTCTTACTGTGTATTTCCTGTAGGAAATCAATCACCTTTGACAACAGGTAGGTAGAAGGCCATTGAAAATAGTGGACGTATATTTATAATTTTAAAAAGATATTCAGCTTATGCAGAAGCATGAAGCAGTGCAGACTAGTGACCAGTGTAAATGCAGGGTTTTATTACTGCGTCCTCCAGTCTCTCAGCCCCTTCACCCTCTGGTATTTGCAACAGGCGCTTTACTGTATTCTGTTATAAATTAAATTGAAAGCACTTCTCTGCAGAGAAGTCTTTTTTTTCCTCTGTGCTCATACAGGAGTTAACACAATGCAGTCAGGACCTAAAATGGAGCCAGTTGGGAATCAGAACCAGTGAAGTAACAGTATCAGTAACAATAATAATATTTTCAATTATTATTAGACTCAAGGTTTAGGACTAGAGAAATTCTGTGCCGAAGGAGTCTTCACATAAAGAACAACCCAAATTCAGTGATGAGTCATATGTGGTTATGCAGAATCCAGAAAGTCTAAAGGGCTTTAGGTTTGGCAAACGGCTCAGTTTGCACCAGTTAATCTCATCACTTAATATAAATCACTTATTTCTTACACACTGCTGGTACTGAGTGTTAATTATGACTTCTCTTTCATGGAACCGTTATGTTTTGCAACAGAACTTAGACTTCAATTTGTAGTTTTTTATTATTATTTCCTCACTGCATCTCAGACTATTTATGTGGACATAAGAATAAGCTTGCTAAAAGAGTTGCATCAGTAGAAGACTGTAAAATGTATCTCATTCTGTAATACTTCTTTCACCTATAGCAGCTGGACTGACGGAAAGATTCTCTGTTAAACTTTGAGTGAATTCAGTAACAGTTATCATAGCTATTAATAAGGTAACTGGTTCCAGTTTTTGCACAGAAATAGCTACCACAGGTTTTTCTTCCCAGAAAAGTTTTCTCATCACAGCAGTGAAGGTGGTAAACGGCACTTTTGAACACCTCTGTAAACACACCCAGGGTACATGTGGCTCTCTGCCTAGTGAGACCAATTTTCATGGTGGTTGTTTCCAAACCTCATAAATATGGCCAGAAAGGATGCGTGTTTAATCACAAAATGTTAAAGCATATCACATACCTGTCCACACATTTTAACAGCTTTCCAGTTCACAGTTGGCTTTCTTGTCCTTCTTTATAGACTATCACCCAAAAATTGCTGTGGTAATTGTATTGTTACAAGGAGACTGTCTAGCTGGGTGCTTCTTAGCCCTCATGTGCTTCCAGATGATAAAAACCCAGATTAAAATGTTTTGGGGCTTTCCCCCCCCCACGAAAAGATAATCCTGCTGTTGACTGCTAAGGCAACCAAAACGTGAGTAATCCAGTAGTGTTAACGTACAAGACTAAAATGTACTGTAACGTTTTGTAAAGACCGTAGCATTTTGTGTTGCTAGGTCCTCCATATGACAGCTCTTTGTTTGCAGTATGTGACCTCCTTTATGAAACGTTGGTTTTGAAGAGCCATTGTATAGCGTGCCTTGCGGTTCACAAAGAGGGATGGCACAGGCCACAGGGAGCTGCAACCCACTCCTGTATTTTATAAAAGCAATTTCATTGCTGTTCTGTACTTCCCTACGTGGTGTTCAAATTCTGAAACAGTGAAAGCTATCCCTATTTTGCTCAACCTAGCAGTCTGAAATTTCAAAAGATGTTAAAAACTTCCTCAAGTTGAATATGCTGTGAAAATTTAATTTCCCCATTTTCTCAGTGAAAATAAAATCTTTTTAATAATTGCTAAGAAATGCTGCTTATATTTGCCAAGTTTTAGTCTCTTTGGTGGATCAGTGTGCACACTGTTTTCTCTTATATGAAATGAGAAATATTATTGGCACTAGTTTATATCTGTCAGGGTTAAAAATACTATATTTATGTCTCATTATAATCCATTCACCAGCTTCCAGACCCTGGGTGCCTTGGGAATGTCAAAACTTCACATGATGTCTCTGAATGCTGGATTTTGCATTTGGATATCTGGAGTAGCTGAAAACCACATGTGCTATAACAAGAAAACTCCCTGTTGACTGTATAGCTGCAGGGGTTAGCTCAGAAGAACACATTTTTCCCAAATGCATGGCATAAATTAAACTCAACAAATTACTTCTGTATCTGCTTTTCTATTTGTTTGGTTGTTTTTTTTTTTTCTTTTCCCAAAGAGAAGTGAAATGTACTCTTTGTCTAAAATATTAAGTTTTGGTTGTATCGCAGTCCCCCATGACAGGGGATGAACCACTGCCAATGGGTCTTGCACATCTCAGGATCTGAGCTTTATGGAAGAGGAAAGATTAGAAGAAATGCTTAGACTGGACATTGATAACAGTGCCTCAATTACAGTTCAAGATGCATTCATTATTTTTGCAAATTTTGATGCTCAAAAAGGAAGAGAGTTTAGAGTTCAGAATTCAGAAGTTTTTTCTTCTTGGAAGCCAGGATTTTGTTTTGTGAATATCTGATCTGTTTTCGTATGCCTGAGATGGCACACTATTTTAATACTGAACTCATTCAGATAATGACAAATAAAATAAAAGTAAATATATTTGTAAATAGTTAGGAAGATAATTTTCTGGCAAAGTTCGTACTAATACCTACATTGAATAGGACTATGAACTAAATTTAGGTTCATAAGTCCTATTGACTAGAATTAAGATTAGAATTTAGCAACCCATATAAAAAATCAGAAATAATTACATTTGCATTGGGGAAAAAAGCAAGCAATACACTGTAGAACCAGCTAAGAATTTAGAAATGCATATGCTTTTAGCAGTGGGGATGATGAAACACAGGACAAAACAATCCATGGGAAAGGACAGCTTCTTCTCTGAGTGGGTCAAGAATGGATGTAGTTGTAGAAACTCTCTTTGCAAGGCAGCATAAATCCAAATTATTGAGCTTAGCACTGGGGTAACCAGATGAAATTCCAGGGCTAACAACAGAGCAAGTGTCTGACTAGATGATGAATTGGTGCTTTCCAGACTGAGCATCTCAAAATTTAAGAAATCCACAAGCCACATACTCTCGTAGGAAATGAATGCCATTTACCCAGCATGGGCACGTGTATCTGGAAGTTATCCCCCCATGGCTAACAGCTAAAGGTTCCTATTTCATTTTGTTTACAGTCAAACGCATTGTGAGTTAAAAGCCCATTCAGAAATGTGCTTCATTCTCAAATAAGTAGTGCTATCTCTCTGGCAGATGAACATTTTAAGTACACGCAAACGCAAAAGGACAAATTGTGATCCATAATTTGTCCTACTAAAGATAAGGCAAAGTGGCAGCAGATTATCTATTGCCACTTGATAGCGCTAAAGACTACTGCAAGTGTAGCTCTTCATTTGACTAGAAAGGTGGTTTTAGTTTTATGTTTTGTACATCTTGCACAGAAGCGCAGTACTGTGTAAATGTAACAGGGATAATTATACAATATGAGGGGTAGGCAGTGGAGTACATTAATGTTTTACACACCACACGGTGATAGCTCCAAAAAGCAAGACTTTCTGTTAAAAGCAATGAAGTAAGGGGGAAAAAAAAAAAAAAAAAAAAAAAAAGTGGAGATATTTTTATGCAGAAGTCAGTGTTTTAAGGTATTTAATACAAATGCACAACAATGTATTTTGAAGCAACTCAGACATCTCCTCAAAACTTACAGTGCTGCTGGCTGTCTTCAGAACACTGCGAACCTACAGAATGTAAAATGCTTTTTTATAAATAACCCTAAATCTGAAATCCTATCCATTTTCATTTTAGAAAACTATTTTTCCAGACAGAAAGATTAGTCCCAAATGGAGAGGAGAAGTCTTCAATTCCTCTCGCAGAGTGTATTTTACATCGCTCACCCATACACATTTCTGGAGAGAATCTAGGTGACAAACTCTTACCCTGTGAGACTGTCAATTCTACTCTATCACCTAAACACATATATACTTTATAAAGAGAGATTCAGAAACATTTTTCTTCCTTTTTTTTTTTTTTAAACTCTGGAGTTACGCTGGAGTTTAGCAAAACTTAAATCTATTAGGTTTTCTCAGTGTGAATCTGTTTCTTAGGGCCAAGAGAAAATAGTTTTATCACTCCACAATCCTAAATTTCAATTCATTAGAGGGGAAGACCATACAGCTTCCAAAGTAAGGAATGGGAATGGCAAAGTCCATTTTATACCACACAGCAGGTATTTGTGCTATATTAAATTTTAGTTAATCAAATTTGAAAAAAAACAAAAAAAAAGTGAACTGACTTTGATACCTCCTGATTGAAAACCCAGCTCTGCTGAAGTCAATGGAAAAAAATCCACGAAGTCTCCAGGGACCTAAGGGTCATTATGTCCATTTCACAGTATATATGGTAGAAATTCACAGGTAATGGTATTCAACTTCTCCAGAATTCTGAAGCCAATTTTGTGCCATGCTAAAATCACCCCTGAACCTTAATTTGAAGATTTGATAAAACTGTGTGAGCATTTCCGATAGAATTCTGTGAACTTTTTCACATTCTCATTCTAGAAAAAGCACATTTCTTACAACTTGAGGCTCATAAAATATTCCAGTTTTTGTGTTGACGTTTAGTGCATGTTCTTGCATGTGAGAGTAACAAATAAGTAAATCATATGAACAAAACAGAGTATTTTCAAAAAGCAAATGTCCTTATTTGTATCCCTGGCTACTTTCATTGGAACCCCGATGGAAAGAAGAATGAGCTTCAGTCAGGGATAGTCATTCTTTCAGCACCTTCAGAACCAACCACTGCCCGCAATGGACTTGACATGAGGAGGTGGCCACAAAAGAAAGGTAGACCTCTGCATGTTCCCTGTTCAATTGCTGCAGAAGTTGATAAGCAGTGGAAGAAGCAAGTCACTTACAGAAGAGAAAGACCAGTCTTTGGTAGGCAAAGGCAGTCTTGGAGAACAGTCTTCAACCTTTGGTTTTATGGAAAAGCTTCTATGTTCTGATGAGTGGGCTCCAGAGTTTTGCACAGGTAGCCACTGCTTCCATGTACCTCATATTCCATGCCATCTCTCCCCACGCCATGGGTTCACAAGCATAGGCAGAAGTAACTAGTTGTTACCTGGAGCTTAATGATGGGGGCAATGGTAGCAGAAGAAGAGTTTAACTACTTTGTCCGTAGCTGGCATAGGACTGGAGATCTGGCAATGGGGGCACCCTTCCAGGTCAAGGCCTTCTAAAGTACGCTGTGCCTCATCAAGTCCCCTTCAAACATAACACAGAAATGACGGGAAGGGATATTCAGTGGTGCACATGTGGTGGTCAATAAATCATCCCCTCTACGAGTTCATTCATTTTGCCCTTCCTTTTCTCTTCTCTTGCATTCTGAACTCTGTGGATCCTTCTTTAATGAGCTGCTACTCCAGCTGCGAACCATGTAAACACTCGCAGCCAACCCTACTGTTTTGAATGGAGAAGATCTGAAGGCACAGAGGAAGTGAAGGAATGACCTCAAGCAGAGGAGAAGGGATACACTGTTTGGAGAGCATGGGAGAGTGAGGATGAGGCAGCATCTCTCCTAGGAAGGGGAAGAGTTAAAACTGCAGTTCTGTGAGCTGGTGGCATGAGCTCCACTTCTCCCTGCAACTTTAGGGCTACCTTTTCCCACCTCACTGAAGGAGGCAAGATGTCTGCTGATGTGAACCATTGCGGATAAGCAGGGAGACAGAAAAAGGGAGATGATGCCACTGTTGACAGGAAATTAGAGTGCTTAGCATTGCCTCTCAAGAATTGCCACTGATCCCTAAAGCGAGGGTTGTGCGACAGCACTGTGAGCCAGATAATTTGGTCTATGCTCAGAGGGAGCCTGAGCCAGCTCTGATCACTCCCATCAACAACTGACAGTGATGCGATGTGGTGTCAGTGACTGCAGATAGCGTATTGGTGAGCACCATAACCCAGCCAAAAAGAAATGAAGAATTCTGATGCAGTAATGGGCTTGGATCAGGCCCTGTAAAAAAATCCTGGGTGCTAAAAGAAAACTGAGCTAAGAGCCAGGTATTAACCCTTTTATGCCCTGAACAGGGGAGAGTTCTGGTGGAGACCAAAACATGATCATGCAGCTGAAGAATAATATAAGCTGGGGCAATGAGGGTGAGGTTATAGTAAGGCTGCAAAAGCAGATTTAATTCTGGCATTTTGCTTCTTTGAGGGGATTGGTTTTGCAAGCTTGATGATGTTCTTTGAATGTAGTTGTTTGTAGGAGTGTTGTATGATAATAAAACATGGGATAGTGTGAAGCACTACCTTGTTAATGAGTATCTGCTTATAGCAAGTACTTAGCTCAGTGACCTATTTTCTCATTAATTTCCCAACAGGATCAGCAACTACGCCCATACTAGCATGATTTATTGTAGAGAGAAGTCTTATTGTGCAGGACCTTTTTCCAGGGCAATTTTGATAAGTGATTTTATTTTATACCATTAAATTAGTTTAACTCCCAGCATAGAAGGAACTCTTCATACCCTGCAGAATTGGTACAGTATTTTAGATGGTTTTATCTTCTGAATAAAAGACACACTAAATTGATATTATTTCACCTGTGTTTCATACTATGAAACCTGAAGCTGTTCTATATGCTGCAGGGGTCCATACTTAGTATTGTGATGTTATGATGACAATATATAACCATCACAGCCCAGAACTCTAGTCCTGTTTGAGTGACCGTTTGACCATGGCAGGATGGCCCATACATTTCTAGTGTTGGTTTATTTAATTCCAGGAAAAACTCAATCAAAATATGTGTATTGAATTAATCACCTATATTTCAAACATTCTAGTTTTCATTTTGCCTGTCTTTTCTTGCTGCACTAATAAAAGAATGCTGCTGTTCTGTAGTTTACTTATTCAAAAAATTGGGAAACAGTGTCTATTTGACTAATTTTCCTCAGCTTTTTATTTTCTGCTTTGTGTTTTCCCCTGCTTTTCTCATGATGCTGGTCCCTGTGGTGAAACTGCTTGTAGTCAAAGCACTGAACTTAGTGCTACAAGGATCATGAATTCCTCAGTGGATAAATGCGAACTATTGTTCTCACTTTTGTCTCTGTTTCCCTGTTTTATTATAAAACTGTATTTTCATGTACAAGTTCAGCACAGGCTTGTGTGAAAAGATTAGATCGAATCCAATTTGTTTTTGTAGCGTTCTGCATACAACATTTGAATATCAAGGATTTGTTTGAATGTTAGCTGTTTAAATACAGTCAATATCTGTGCAGCATTTCAGAAAACTCCTGATCTATCTAAGGGCATGCGTAAACCTACGACTGAATTTTCATTTTTTCAGCTGCTGATTTTCAGGCAGGATGTAATTAACTCTTAAAAGCAAAACTATATAGGAGAACAAAAGCCAAGGAGTTTAAAATTAACAGAAATACTTCTGACTTTTCACTTATATTTTGTAATACTTCCTAGAAAATATTTCCAGGGGGAATTGTCAAGAAGTAGTCACAAAGGGGTCTATTAAGTGGAAAAATGTCATGACTTTGAAACTTTAGGATCTTAATGACCGAAATTAAATTTCAAACATTTTATCAAAATTCCTTTAAAATTGACTTGAGTTATATGCTCCACTGCAGGTATAACTAGCTTTTTTTACTGCCAAAAAAGGGGGTAATCTTGCAATTATTCAAAACAACTTGTCATTCTTTAGTTCTGTGATATGTAGGGAGCTCAACAGTGTTCTTAACTGTAGCTCAGGGTTACTAGGCCTTCCTTTCTGAGGAAAAAATGAAGAATGGAAGAGAAAAGTTCAGAAATAATTGTTACTTTGAAAAGACAACAGATTGAGCTACTTAATACCACAAAAACCATCAGTTAATAGAGCCCAGTGGTAAGTATTCAAAATTCAACTCCAGCTCTTGTAAAATGATTGTATATCAAATTTGTCAGCAATATTGCACTCTCCAAAATACATGTATTAGATTGTAGAAACAACCTTAAAAGGATGTCCATATGTATATCTGGTCCTACATATTTGTGAGCCTTCTAATATTAACATTATTGTCCTTTTTATTTTTTTATCTGAAAAATAACACCATCTTGAAGGTAGAAAAATAGCTTTCAATAGCCAACCCAATTCAGATTTTGGGAAAGTTGGGATCTGCTCTTGGCTCTGTGATTGACTGAGGCTTTGTTGCTTAAAGTCTTTGTTTCCCAATCTATAATAAAGGAAAATCAATATGTCCCTACCTCACAGGGGTGTTGCAAACCTAAATTCATTCATATGTGGCAACTAGTACAACATGATGGAAACTCAATACAAATTGTTACATATATTCTGTTACCCCCAGTGGAAGCCCTTGGTCCATGAAATTGCTGCCGTACAAGCAGAGCCAGACAAATTGCAATGGGGAAAGAAAAAAACCCAAAAAAAGCATCAAGTAAAAAAGTTTTAGCCCTGAAAAGTGAGGCTAAATCATGAATGTTATAAAAACTATGACTAGAATTTAAAAAAAGCCTCTCCTCCCTCCAAAGGAGATGGGCAGTGTCCATAGGCATGGAGACAACTGAAAAGTAACGTAAGTAGGAAAAAGAAAAAGATACATTATATTTACTTCTGGATAATTTAGTCAGATGAATTTCATATTAATTGTTAAGAAAATATGAAAGCTTAGCTGAGGATTATAGTCAGCTGGCATCAGTAAGCTACATCTGTGAAAGGAGTCCATTTTAACATTCATGTTTATATAGCACTCTCCCCAAGAGCCGCCTTAGCTGAGCCCTTCCACTGGGGGGAATCACTGCAGTTTCCATTGGAACATACGGGACGATTTTTTTGGCCCATTTCCATAGAATTTTCTTCTTGGTTACATCTGCCAGGGTCTTTCTGCGGATGCCCTCCCAGCTTTGCTGCAGCACTTTCTCCTTGACATTGTTTATGCTTCTTCTCCATGCTTTTTTGTGAGAATATTGTGGAGAGCAGGGTTCGAAGGCTTGGGGTGGGGGAATGTTCCTGTCAGGTTATGGTCTATCTGTTCGAAGGAGGCAGTTTATAAATATTATGTCTATTAATGCCCTTGGAGGGTTTTCAGGAGAAGTAATAAAACTGGCTGTCAGGAAAGCTCAACCTCTTCCAGCTATTGCCTATCAACCTCTTGCAGTTATTGCCTGCTATAGCCTTTGAATCTCATGTCTTTCTCGCTCACTTCAAGCTTGTCCTAAAGGTGGCTCCATCCCCTTGTCATTTTCTCACTCTGCAAAGTTTTGGTGTGGCTGTGCCTGCCAATGCCTTTTAAGTTCTGTGGGTCTTGAGATGGCCACTGATCCTTTGATCACACAGTTTTGGGGAGGAGATACTTTGCAGTACCTGTAGGAGAAGGGTGGCTGTCCAAGTGGCAATGGACAGCTGTACGTCCCTGCTGAGAACACAGGTCCTTCAGCTGGGGACGCAGATCCTTCAGTGCTGTCATGATGTGCTGACAGTGCAGCACGGTGGTTGTCTGAAGACTCCACATTGACTCATACCAACTTCCTGGTGGCCTTTGGTCTACGCAGACACGGTGAACTATGCTCGGGTTTGCTGTGCCTATGCCCAGGCCAAGAGACTGATGCGGAGTTTATCCCAACTCTTACTAACTCCTGAGCAGCCATGGCAAATAATTTCAATAGATTTCACTGCGGACATACCTGTGTCCCAGGTATGTGAAGCAGGGCTTGTGGTGGTAGACATGTTTACAAAGGTGGCTAATTTTGTTCCACTAAAGAGATTGCCCCTGGTCCCCTGGACCTCGCACTTGTTTTTGCAGCGTACATTTTGCTGCCACGGTCTGCGTGGCAACAGACCGAGGGACTCAGCTCACTTCCTGCTGGAGGCAACTTTCGGATCTGACGGGGGTGCCATGCAGTCTTTACAACCCATATCACCCACAGTCAAATAGACAGACTAAACAAGTGAACCAGGTCCCGGAGCAGTATCTGTTGTTATATTAATTGTCATCGGGATGACTGGGTTTACCTGCTACCACTGGCAGAATTTTTCTGTAACAGTAGTGTCTGGTCTTCCAAGCAGCAGACACCTTTTTATGTGCAATATGGTCCATCCCTGTGATCATCCAGCTGTGCTGGGGCAGCTGTCCAGGGGTTTTCCCTCGAGGACTCCTGTCAGCGGTTGCAGCATATACATTTGTTTCCTCAGGAGCAGCTGGAAAAAACACCGGCTGCTTACAAAGACTATGCCGATAGACATCTGCAACCAGCAATGGACTTTGCAGCTGTGGCCTGTGTTTGGTTCTCCAGTCAACATGTTGTTCGGTGCATCCTTCTTCTGGGTTGGACCAATGTTGGCTGGGCCCATATAAAATTGTGGACTGGGTTAGTCCAGTCATGCTTCATCTGCAGCTTTTACACAGTCTCAAGAGTCACCCAGCTGTTCACACGTTCCTGTTAAAACCTGTTCACCCAGACCCCTTCCAGCAGCAACCTTGACCTCTACCTCCAGTGATGGTGGTCAGGGGGAATACCTCATCGGGACTATTTTGGATTCCAGGGTATTATGGGGTACCCTGCAATATTTGATTGATTGGGCAGGGTACAACCATAGTGGGAACTGCATATAAATGTATAAG
Source organism: Burhinus bistriatus (assembly GCA_013397275.1). Lineage (NCBI taxonomy): Eukaryota > Metazoa > Chordata > Aves > Charadriiformes > Burhinidae > Burhinus > Burhinus bistriatus. The sequence continues at coordinate 144,100 of VYXH01003217.1, read as the reverse complement.
CAGGAATCATCCAAAACCGAAAGCTAGCTGTAATTAGAAACTATGGAACTTTTTTAAAGATGTAATTAACCCTTAAAATAATGTGACAGAATTTATATATTTAAAATCTGATCAAAGAGCTGATTAGCTATGCTGCAGAGAACAACCATGTTACATTAGGCATGCAAAGAAGATTCTTGCATTTCAAGTGACAAGTGGCAACGCTATCTGGTAGAACTATCAGTAGTTATTACAGTAGTAAATGCAATGGAAATAGAAAGAAATTATCCATATGTTGTGCAGCAGAAATTAACAAGAGCATTGCATCCAAAATGGTAATTGGCAAGTAGGGAAAGTCTGAAAAAGTGATGTATATTATCCTGTTTAAGGTGTATTTTTTTAGTGTTATGAGCAAACTCTGTGTCAAGTAAACAACACAGAAATAAAGGGAGAAAAAAAGACCAAAAAGGAACAAGCCATGAGGCGTTGCAATCACTGTAATTTAAACATCTGAAGATGACATTGCATCTTTGAGATACCCCAAAGTTAATTTTCAACTAGCAAAAATCTACATACAAAATAAATATGTACTATTTGCAATATTGTACAGATCATTCTGAAAAGGACAAAAAAATACCCAGACGTAAATATAGATGTGAGCTATTATTTTAGAAAGGTTTTAAAAAGCATTGCTCTGCAGTAGTTTAATATTCTTATTCTTAATAATACTTGTGGAGGTTGGTTCTTAAAAAACCCACAACTTGCAACCAAAAGGCCTGATTCTCCTATCACATCCCACTTATTTGAGTTTCTGCTGTGCTGTGAAATAAAGAAAAAGAACAACTTTTCCCTCACTTGAATTATGCTGTCAGGTGAAAACTCCTCCCTTGGTTATGATTTACAAAAATTTTTATAAGCCCTTAATTTTTTTCCCTATACAGTAGACATGATGCTGTCAGAGCCATCAATATTCACCACAATACCCAAAGTCTGATTTCAGAACAGATGACTCAATAGTAGAGAAGCTATTTTTCCATTGTCAAAAACAGATTATGAGGATATTTGCTTGTATTCTAATTACAGTTTCCTCTTCTCGGGTTATCTGAAAAGCGGGCAGTGATTTCTGCTTTTCCTCTGAGCTGTGCTGCTTTCCTTACCACAGCAGTTTGATGCTTATTCACCTTTGTTTGTCCTTTGTTTGTGTCCCCTCTCTGATGCATGGATCTATCTGTTCCGCTGTTGTACAGTAACCTGCACAACTGGTCCTTCGGAGTCCTTAGGATATCCTGCAACATTAAATAAGTACAAAAGAAATTACCAAGTACGGCAAGTTTCTATTTATTTTTCTGTGATCCTGTCTGCACATTCAGAAAGCTCTATTTGGTATTTATAGGGGTAAAAGTGTAATAAATTATTTCTGCCATCCATACTGACTTTTGGATGGAAAACTGCTAGAATCAGGTGGATTTTTTTCATCAAAGCCGTGTTTTGGTAGGGATTTATGTTTTAGAATAAATGATTTTTTTTTTTTTTCTAAAAATCTAAAAAACAAAATAAAAGAAATATGTAGTTGTTTCTGCTTTTCCTGTCCTTTTTTTAAGTTCCTGGACAAGAAAATGCAGTAAAGGCAAAGAGTTTTTGTATAAAAATACAGTATTTTCATAGTGGAAGTAAATATTTTCCTTTCATCACTGAAAACAGTCTCTTGGATGAGCCTAGTCAAGGTTATGGATTTATTTCTTGTCTACCAATTCCTTACTAAATCTTTTGTCCATACCTTGCTCTTAACTGCAGTCTGACAGTCTTTGAGAGGTCATATCAACAAGGTCTGAATGCAAATGGTCAGCTGAGGAAATCATGGAAACCTTACTCTTGATATTCATCTAGCTGAGTATCCTGCAGAGCTGCAGGAGCAATGACTGCAGAAAAGAAAATATACAGAAGACTGATGAAACAAGTTTACAGGTGAAAGGACTTAGCTGGACTCAGATGTTTGGGATGAGGCCCCTCCTTTTTCTTTCAGAGGAGATGTGGGGACTTTTCCTGCCTTTGCAGTCTGATTTCTGGGGAATGTACATACCTGCTTCAGAGATACTAGACAACAATTCTGTAACCTGCCTTTGCCTTGGCCATTTTGTTGTCACCTGGAAATAAATATGTGTTTTTAAAATGAAAGTCACAGGTTGGTATGAGAGTAAAAACAGTAAGAGGAATAAAATCTGCTTCTGAAATATTCTAAGTGTTTATCATCACAAAGATTTTATGTCTGACTTTTTAGACTCATAAGCTGTGAATTTAAAAAAAAAAAAAAATCTAGATATTGGCTATGGCTGTCATAAATCCAGGTAGCAGGAGCATTTATTTTGTGTTTATATTAACACACATTAATCTTGTATTTCACAAAACAGGGTCTTTTATGAGCTGAATTAAGAAGAAAGTAGATATAGTAAGGATAAGTTTATGTTTTGTTTCTTAGGCACAACCTTATGTTTTCAACCCTTTCAGTCACTTCCATAGAAACAGCCGAGACCATGTTAAATATGTAACACCAACTTTGTCAATTTTTTATTGCTATGTGCATAACTGCCATCTTATGAAATATTGTTAAGATGTTTTAAAATGGAATGGTAAAATAACCACTGTTAATTAAAGACCATTGTTTATTTCATGTTGTTGTAGCCATGCTGATTTCAGTTTGTGAAGTGAAACTAATAAATACATTATAAACTACTATACTAGCAAAAAGTAGGCAATCTTTCAGACACGTAAGCCTTTCCTGAGTTCTACTTACAAACCTTCATTTGTTTGTGCTCCAAGCCTATAATGCATGTCCTTCTGAGTATGAAATATGTCCTTTGTAATGCATTCCTCCAACCTCCTCCCCAGCCCTTTTCTGTGGATGTGTGGTGTCCTCTCCAAGCTTTAAAAAACATTTCCCATTTAAATCAACATCCGCCAGTGGTTTGGAACCCCTCTCTGCTGTGGGATTTTGTCCTTTCTTTTTGGTTAGTGTTATGTACAGACGAAGAACAGAACAAGGACACCATGGTAGATTTATAAGGAAATAATGTCAAAATGGTTAATGCAATTCACCAGTTCAATAAACTGGATTACATTTCAGTAGGACAAAAGATCAACGAAAGCCTATTTATATTCATTGGGTGAAGGCTGTAACAGCAACCACATAATGCATTCCCCGTCTTTGGGCTCATTAGCTGTGCCTATTAGATTTGTTAGGTATCATAACATCCAGATGTTTCTGGACAGCTTAGCTGACATTTTATCCATGTGCAGATTAAATATTAACGGATAGTAGGTGAAGAAGTGCAATAACCAGTCTTGGGTTTGGAGCATTTTCAACACTGTCAGGGTTTGGGGTTTGGCAGGTTTTTTTCTCCCTTCTTCATGTGTTTCTCAGATTGCATGAAAAGACAGCAAATCACCTTTAGGAAGCATGATTTTTGTGGAAGTAAGTGGTAGAGGGCAGTATCCCTTCTCTCTGTCTACAGTATCTTTGTATGCTGAGAAGAATTCATACCCAGGGTCCACTTTATCTAACAAATAAGCTGCTAGCTTTTACCTAGAAACCTCACTAAGCTCAGGTTGAGCTCTCATTTAAGGAATTAAACTTTTACTGGTCCATTCAAAATTCCTTTTTGAACCTTTAATGCAGGATGTGTGCTTGTAGACAGCTGATTTTGAATGAAGACATGTTCTTGTTATTCTTCATTGGGAGGATTCGTAAGCAGTTTGGGAGTCTTTCCACTGTTCTTTCTCTGCTGAGTACCACTCAGTTATGGCAATTCTGCTCTTCCTCTCTCTTCCAAAGTATCATATTTAAAGAAAGCCTGTGGGAAGTGTGAGATTTCACCTAGACTGGCATTCTTACTACTGTTGAATAAATGCTATACACAAGGTGCATTTTAAGCCTTGATGACTCCATTTCCAGTTTTCTTCAAATGTCTCTTTTGGAAAAACTCTGATCCTAAGTCATTAACATAGAAAGATCCTTTTGCCTTCTTTTCTGTCTTCTGCAATATTTTGCTCCTCAAGTTTCCTCTCTGGGACATATCTCCAATTGTTATGCACCTATTCTTTTTAACTGAAACCAGTGGAACTATTCCAATTTACACCAGTTATAGAGTTAACCCATTAATTTGCTGTAAGAGAGAAGAATCAATTAAGGCAAATACTGATGGCAGAATCTTTTCCTTAGTATCTTGTGGTTCTTACAACTCCTCTGCGGTAGCAATTTCCTTCTGAATAGTCCAAAGAAAATGGACTTCAGAAGGAAGATGGCAGAATCTGTCCCAGTAATTATTTCAGCGTTCTCCAAAGTAAAAATGATCCTGCTTGTTCTTTAATAGATGATATTTTGCTGTCAGACGTGCCCCAAGATGTTTTCTGAAAGGCAAAGAATTGCAGCTCCTTCAGACTGGAAGAAAAGAGCCAGGAAATCTGTTAGAGAGTTCAAGTGAATTTCTTTGAATTCCCAAGCCTTAATTAGTGCATTTGCATAAGTTTGTTGTCATGTGGGTTCTGTGTAGACTTTTTTTTTTTTCCTTGTCAGCCATGAGAGCCTGGAGACTGAGCTTTGTTGTACTGATGAGTGCTGCCGCTACTTGACACTCGCATTTTGTGAGAACGTATGAGTTGGAGATGAGATTTGGCGCATTATGGTTTAAACATTTCACTGGGTGTCCATGGTCGATATTCACAGCTGTCTGCTTGAATGGCAGTGTAAATACACAGACAAACCAAAAATAACAGCTCAGAATGAGGAAAGCAGTGGTGTAGCCCTGGCTAAAGCAAAATGAAGTCACTGCACTCCCCAGAAACAGTCAGCCTTGGACGCTCAGGGACGAGCGATGTGTTCAGCTAACCATGGGTCTGCTGGTTGGGCCAATAAACGAATCTTTAGATCATCAAATACAGTTTTGACATTTTGTCTTGAATGCTAACATTTTGGCTTTGGAGTGATTTGCTTTGCTTTGCTTCGCTTCCTTGTTGATTTTCCCTAGCAGGTAAGTGAATAGAGTATAAAAAGAAATAATCCAGTGGGGGTGAAAAAGAGAGCAGAGTGGAAAAACCTACAGAAAAAGGATCAATGATATGAAGAATAAATTTGAATATAAAAAGATACTTTTTTTATCTATCCTGTGGGTTCTTTTCCAAATCAAAACTGAATATGCTTCCAAAATACAAATTGCAGCACTAACAGAAGTTACAGATATGACGCAGAAATAAACAGGCACTATTCATTGTGCTTTATATTGTGTAACAAGAACCAAACTTTATGATCAGAAAGATGTTTTTATCTGTGACCCCACAGAAAGTACATAAAAGATAACATTTGCTCCAACTTGACTCTTGGGGTACTTCTACCCTAAATCCATAACAAAGGTTTTCTTTTATCAGTGTAAACTTCTTTGAAACAGAACTGCCATGAGGGCAAAAGAACAGATTTCAGTCAAATAAACATGATCTTTTCATTTTTATTTGAGTTATTTTTGACACTGTGAACACGACTTGAAGAATTTGAAAACTTGATGAAGTTTATTTCTGACCTGACTTGCTGAAACAGGTTATATCAGCCGGACAAAACATTTTCCTCTCAGGCAGGTATAACATTTCACAACCTTTTAACCTGTCCTTGCTTAAACTACTAGAAATATGTTGAAGACTGTTTTATTTTAAGTTTTCGAAGAAGAGCAACTACTTTCCCAATATAAATAATTCCAAATTTCCTTTTAGCTCGTATATGGAAGGGAAAAAAAGAAAGGGGAAAAAAAAAAAAAAGAAAAAAATAATGTGGGTTATTATTAACATGTGATCAGTGAATGTGGGTTATAATAGGTGAACATTTCTAAAGGCACCTCAAATCTGGATCAGGTGGTAGTACTACAGACAGCAACATATAGTGAATTTTATTTTTAGCTATTCTCTTCTGACCACATTTAAGATCAGTCTGTCCTTTGCTGTTCTAAAACCTTCTTGATGTTTTTTGACATTCTAAATCTCAAACCTTTGGGGGGGTAGCAAAATGATAAAAGCTGACAAAATTAATTACATTGTATTACTCATCCAAAATGTTTAATTAGTTATACTCTACCTGATTAGATGCAAAACCTTCAGCATTCTCTTAACAAATAAAAAATGTAGTACAAAGTGACTTTTAACACAGCAGACAATTCCAGTTGCAGTGATTTTTTTTGCCCCTTTTATAGAAATCAGCTGTATCTGTAAATGCTGCCTCCCAGTAACCATAGGAACAATGTCCACTGTAATTTCTTAAAGTGGAAGTGCAGACAAAGTAATTTCATCTATAGGAAAATATATGAACATAGTTATATCCCAATTATCGTATATGATATCTCACATTGCCTCTTACATTTTAATATTCCCTGTGCCTGAATGAAGAATTAGACCAGTGACCTTTTCTTCCACTGGTGATTGTGATACATGAGACTGCAAGCAGGTTCAAGAATATTATTTTTTTTAAAAGGAAACTGATATTGGCCATGAAGCCTTTGAATCCTTATCACACAGGAGACTGCAAACTTTAGTGCCTCTTCTGATCCTGTTTTCTATATATCTCTTTATCTTTGCAAAGCCTCTGTCATCCGACCCCAAGGATGGAAGAAGGTCTTAGTCTGGTGATGAGAAACTCCTGGGAACTGGGACAGGGTCTGCCCTTGAACCTGCGCTCGACAGGGTGTGGGGTCAGCTGCGCCACTTCGTCTCTTCCACCTGCTGCTTCTCCACTTTCCTCGTGTGATACTGTCTAGAAAGAGCCAGACATACCCATCCCTCTCATAGCATCTCCAGGAGATGAGTTTTGATTTACTTTCTTACCAGACAACTGAAGAGCAGCATTCAGTAAATAAAATGTTGCAAAGATTCAGCCTGAAGATTCACCTAAATTGGCTCTCAATGGACAGAAGTCATACACCTTGCTTAATCATAAACTTCCTCTCAGGTCTCCTTTGGTTTCGTTATTTCTTTCGCAGTCCAGTAGTGTATAGTGGACGGGGAAAAGAAGCTATTTCCCTGCTGGACTTTTGAGCCTCTTCTCTGGTCCCTTTTTCCCTGTTCCCCCATTTAAATTCTCAATAATTCCTCTGAGCCTCGAAGTACAGATTCTAGTGTATAAGCCAAGGAGATCTTGATGAGAATTGATTTTCAGCCAGAAAATGTCACTCCTTAAATGCCCAAAGGCTGTTTAAACTCAGACTTAGACAGAATGTTAGTCATGGCAGAAAAATCTGACCCAACTTACCTTAAAGTACTGTATCTACTTTCTGCTCCAGAAGTTAGTGCAGATAAACGCATGGCAGGCTTTCTCAAAATCAAAAAAGGCTTTAAAGAACTTCACAGTTGTCTCCTCATAATGTGTAGGCACTTGTGGACCTTTCACAAACCTCTAACAATTTATTCTTTTGGAGTGTATTGGCACCATATTCTGTTCTATTTCCTAACCATAAACTGATAGCTTTTTTTTTTTTCTCTGCTTCTTTCCCAAACTGTCAGAGTGCTTTTTACTTCCTCTTGTTACCAGTGAGACATATGTTACTTTGTTTGAACTGCCCTCCAAAAATTAAAATATTCTCATCACAGTAAACTATTTGAATACATTTGCAATAACATCCTACAATGGGACGGTTTCCAGCTTTAAAAATAAAGAATATGCCAGCACGCTGGCTTTTCAGCATTAGAAAGATGTGCATATCCTCGCTCTGTTCTCATTCAGAGCATGAAATCAAGAAAAGATGTAAGGAACTTGAGAAAGACTGGGTGGACACATATTAATGAGAAAGAGGAATACTTCAACTTAGAGAATATTTGTACAGAAGGAAGGAGGATACACAAAACATTACAAAACTGTAAGGTAGATCTGAAGAAAGATGTAGCTTTTTTTTCTGTGTTTCGGCAGTCACCAATTGCCCCAGCGTTCAGGGACAGCAGAGATTTTTTTCTTGTGATTTCGCTGTGGCTACATAGTGTCCTTTTGGAAGCTGGCCTACACCATTGGGAACCAGATGATTCATACTCCGAGATGCCATGAGTAAACCCCGAGCAGCATGGTAGGGAGTTGTGGTCCTCATAGACTGTCTCAGCAGGGCATCTGGAAGGACCCTAACCACAAGGAATACTACATTCTCTGTCAGGTTGTTCAGCGATATAGCAAGATGACATGTAAAACTAATAGAATAAATAGCTTACTTAAAATCATAACACTGAAGGACTGGAACAACCTTCAAAAAATAAAACAAATTGTTAACGTTAGCATTTACATTAGAATTATCTTTCAACTCAGTGTCCCAATGGATTTCCACCTCACTGTCTCCTAGATTAAGCTGGAATCTCCCATTCTTTTTTAAGATAAAATATTTTTGCCTTAATCATTTGAGATGTCTTTTGGCACCACTTTCACTTCCCAAAGGGTCAGTAAAGCCACAGAGATCAAACTATGGTCTTTTTATGCCTTAGTGTTGCCTGAACTTCTGGAAGAATGTACTTCATTGTTTCTTGTGACCAGCCATGGGGACACTTTCGAGGAAAAATATCTTTTTCTTCCACACGTTTATTTAGGGTGAATTAATATTTCTATTGAATGCTTTATCTGGTACATTCATGGCTTCAGGTTGATTTTCTTTGTAGCAGTCTTTTGTTAATATATTTGTGAAAACTCCTATTATGAGAAATAAAAAGTAGAGAGTCATCTAATTCCATTTCTAAGTATTTTCTCTCTGTGAGTTTTATAGAAAGACTAAACAGAATGTTGTCTTTAAAAAAAAAAACAACTGCAAATGAGATGGTTAGCCTGACTACTAAGCATCCCTCCTTCCCCAAATTTATGGGGGACTGTTTCTAGAGACTTCATCGTGGCAGCCTTATGATGGAAGGAAATGAAATCCCAACGTGCAGGTCTCCAAAATTTTCAGAGCAGGGTGTCTGTGTCAGCATTATGCTTTACAGAAAGCAAATATCTTTTATGAAAACTTTTGGTTAGTCAAAACCCCAGATTCTTTGAAAATTCTGCCTAAATGGGAAAAATAATTCACAACAGTTATAAACTCAAAAAGAATAAAATGTTTAACAATCCCCTTTCTTTTCCTTACACAACCTTATGTGTCACTTCACAGATCTCTCTGGTGATAGGAGACACTATCTCAAATGTATATGCTTTTTTGTTTTCCTTCCAGAGTTGCTTTAATAGCATTTCGGCTTAAAGAGTGAAAGCAGGAGCAAATGGCTGTCCCTGTACCTCTTAAGTAACAGCCTCAATAACCACATTGTCTGGTAGCTAACCTTTTGCTTTATCAGCCGAATTCTGCCAGCATCTCCCCCTCCCATTTTATTAGAAATTAATGAAACAGTCACAAAAGAAATGTTATTTGCAGTTCTTATGTCTTGAAGGACACAGATCTGAAATGACTAATTTGAAGACAGCTACACGTGCTGCAGCACTGGTATCTTTGCAAGCTCCTTAGAGGGTACACGTGACATTTGATCCTCTTACTTTCTTTATGTGGGAGTTTTCATTACTAAAGCCACTTGCCTTTTATGTTTGAGCATGGGCTCTACAATATGCATATCCCCTAAGCCAAACAACCCTGCTGTATTTCCTCTCCAGAGGCAGGGAATTCTGTTTGCAAGGTGTCCTTATTCTTTATGTTGTTTCTTCATTTACTGGTTTAATAACCTTCTCTCACTGCTGGTTGTACTATTCATTCAGACTTTTTATCCACAGTGGAATAGGGCTCTGCAAAGTAAATATACAGAGTACAGAAGACAGCAGGGATTAAGAAAGAAATTAGAAAGACTTTCTTTTCTTCACTACCTTTTTAATTAGTTATGCAAATGCATTTATTGATTTCATTTGTTTATTTTCATGTAGAAAAACATAAGAAGGGGAAGACAGTCTAATTTTCTAGATGCCCTTGATATAATTTATGGGGGGGGGGGGGG